>PVKM010000770.1:0-94055 GCA_004027735.1 Carollia perspicillata | reverse complement strand
TTGTTAATATTATCTTGTAAAATTTTTATTAATAAAGAATCTAATTGTCAGAAGTCAAATAAAATTTTTGTTTGCTTTTAAAATGCAAAAGTAGATTAATAATAACAAATAATATAATGATTCATAAATAAATAATAATACAAAAATAAACTCTGGCCTTGACCAGTATGGCTCAGTTGTTTGGCCGACATCCTTCCAAACAACTGCCAAAGAACAAAGCGTCATTGGTTTGATTCCTGTCAGGACACATACCTGGATCCAGGTTCAGTCCCCGATCAAGGTATGAGTGAGAGGCAGCCAATCGATGTTTCTCTCCCTCTCTTTCTCTCTGTCTTCCCCTCTTGCTAATAAATAAATAAATAAAATATTTTTAAAAAAAGAATAAATTCTGTGTTTCACGTACTCACAACTGTAAACTTACTTTTGCCTACCCCTGTATATTTATACTTTGGATTATAATTTATTGCTGTATTATTTTTTTGCTCAAAAGGCTCCAGCTTTGGCCATTGGGAAAATAGTATCACTTACGTAGTTGCAGCAAACGCTAATGATGTCTGTTGAGGTGGCATGGTTTTAATACTTATAGTAATTGAAGCTGAGAGCAAAATTCTGTAAAAGAAACTCCTAATCATAGTGAAGCCAGAAGTCTACATAAATAGATACAGAGCGACAGTGGGTGGCATTTCATGGTGATGCTTAGATACATTAATGAAGGAAATAAGGAGTAGGAAATGCCAGGCAGTGGAGAGGTGATTTGCTCGGCTGCATCTAATCACTTTGGAAAGAGGCTTTGTGTCAACTGATTATAAGTTTGTGTTTTAGACTATATTGCTTTGAGAGACACAGAGACACCTGTCTAAATGGATCAGAAATATAAACACAAACAGAACATAATATAAATTTTGATTTTACCCTTACTCATTATAATGTAGTAAGAATTAATAATATTTTAATCATTGGGACTATAAAGACACTAAATTATAATTTAAAGTCCTATCCAAGAACCATTAAGTATAGGGAGCTAATCAAGTGTGGAAAGCACATTTTATAAACACTACTAATGTTTTGGTTATTGTGAGACAAAACGGGAGAAAATGTAGATAGTTGGGTATTTATTAATAGTAAAAATTAGGTTAAACATTCCCAGAAAGAGATGAAAGTGAGTTACCAAAATCAGCTTAATTTCCATGCTAGTAATAATGTAACATTAAGTTTAATATGTACTGGATGTACCAAAAATGTAAAATTAGTCCATAGAGACTACAAACCTCCTCTCCCCTTTAGTTCACATGTCCCTTGCTGTTTTTGAAAGTGTTCACAAAGCCATGTTTTGAATGCCACTGGGAAGTTAAGAAACTTCCAGTTAATGCTCATAAAGTTAAAAGTTAAAAGCATAAAAGTTAATGCTCATAAAAATGACTTAACAAAAGAGGCATTTAAGGACAATGTCTGCACTACTTCTGTGCTGTTTTAGGACACCCAAAACATTTTTGCCTCAAAGGATTTTACACACACTCCACCTCCACCAGGAAAACTCAAGTGTTCAGGCTCCCTCTCCCTTTTCCTCTCCCTCTCTCATTGCCTGGCTTTTATTCATCATTCAGAACTGAAACCAACCCTCACTTTCTCAAAAAGTGTTTCCTGGGTTCACCCTTGTTCTCTTGTAAAACACTGTTTTTGATCTCGGTGGCATTTCCCACAATTTTGCAAACTTGTGTAATATTAGTCTCCCCTACTGGATCGTAATCTCTTTGAGGGAAAGAACATTGTCTATTATTTACCACTGTGAATAAAATGCCTACCACAGGGCCTGGCCCCATATATTTATTAATAAATATATGGTTGTATGAATGAGATAATGCTTAAGCAAGGGATGCATTAAAATAATCTTTCTTGTCTGAGATTTGAGAATAGACCTGAGACACTTTGTTGAGGAAACACTGATAAACTTTATTATTTTTTAAAATACTTTATTTATTTATTTTTAAAGAGAGGGGCAGGAAGGGAGGGAGAGAAACATCAACGTGAAAGAGCAACATCGATTGATTCCTCTCAAACATGCCCTGACTGGGGATCGAACTGGCAACCCAGGCATGTGTCCTGACCAGAAATCAAACCAGAAACCTTTTTGCTTTGTGGGTCAACACCCAACCAATGGAGCCACATCGTTCAAGGCAACCCTGATAAACTTCAAACTGTTAGTACTAATAAAACTACCTACAATATATAACTTTTACAAGGTATTTTGTGGTTTAGAAGTAATTTTCTATATGCAAATTCAATCTGCCCCAGATTTCTCTGACAAGCGCCTTCATTTCTCTAAAGAGGAATCTGAATGAGATTCTAAGAGGTTAAATGAATTGGCAGAACAACAAACTTTCTGGGAGGACAGTAAGGAACTGAGCACTGCCTTCTACTAACAAACTTAGGCAGCCCACAAGGGCAGCTGGCATCTGCTGATGTGACCTGATAATGATGAGGCACCGTGATGTCACCCCGTAGCATGCAGGCCTGTTGCTTGTTTTTCTAGTTCATTGTCTTGTTTAGGTTTATTCTCAAAGTTCATGATGATGGTCAAGATAATGGTCGTGATAAATGTCCCTAAATTATAGGCCTGATTACCCCTCCTTCTACGGTCCCAGAGTATGTCATAAGTACCGCCATTGGAAATCAGTCTACTATATCACAAGCATACCTATAAAATGGGTTTCACCAACTTGCTCCTGTAAGAAGTAGTATTTTTTCCCTTCCTTCACATTTACCTAAGCCCTCCTCATACAGCCAGTGTAAAGTCCTGTCTCACTCCTCCATAGAAAACCGTCCTCCCCCATCATTGTGTAGAGGTCCCAGCATCTGACCTCCCTCACAAGATAGGAAATAGGTTCTCGGGACACTGGCTACTCCTGCCCTGTTTAACGTGCCAGTCAAATGACAGCTGCAGGTAGAAGAACTCTGTTGCTCCAACGCTATGGGGAGGGTGGGAGCCTCACGTGGGTGTGGCATCGAACTACTTGTGGGATCCATTTCTTGGCAGGTTGCCAAGGAAGGGCCGCGCTCACACCCCTCCTCAGAACCTTTGCCCCCGTGCACATACTTCCTCCCAGCTGTAGGAGACTTTCTTCCTCTTTTCTCTTGTTTTCTCAAAGGAACACCCCCTCTGAATTTCCCCCCTGGGACACATACAACATCCCTTCCACAACTATAAGCATTTACAAAAGGCAAGAAACACTGACATCTGCTTCTTCTGTGTTCTGCCCTGGAAAATCCCCAAAGCAATGAAGTAATAAGGAGCTAGTAAGCTATATGAGGTAAGAGAAGACAAAAATACCAGAAGGAAAAACACATACTATTTTAGATATAACATTTTACTATAGATGGCTTTTTTTTCCCCCTGGGAGTGTGAGCATCTTAACAGTAGTAAATATGTCTTTCCTCTATTTTGATGTTATCTTGCCTACACAGTCTCCAACACAGTAGTTCCTTACATGCTGTGGAAGAAAGCAAAAAAGAAAAAGAAAACAGTGAGGAAGGGAAAGATGAAAAGAGGGAAGAAAATAGGGAGAGAGGAAAGGCAGAAGGACAAAAGTCAGGAAGGAAGGCGAGAGGAATATAATTATACATGTCGATGCAACAAGCATGGCTTAGAAAAGAGAGTATGCCAAGTTTGCTGCTAAATACCACTGGTGATATAGAAATGCAACAGCTCCTCTGGAGCTGCAAAATTAGAAGATGAGACATGTATGTAAATACATACAAATAAGTCTAAGACATGGAAGATGCTGTGATACATTCTGCAAGATACCAGGTATCTGGCATATGCGAAGACTCGCTCAAACAGAATGTTCTGAGGCACATACTTTGGCAAACACCAGGAGTCCCAGATAGAGAGATGGGGCATCTGACCCAGAGGCATTTATTTATCCAGCAGACTAAGAGGCGGCTTTCTTGTGGAGAGATGAGCTGAGCCAATCAGGTGCTCTCTCAGGAGTGAAGCGGCTAGCAGCTGGAGCTGGGAATGATAGGTTGTTAGAGCAAGAGTTTGGGCAGTTCTCATAAATCAAGCAGAAACTGAAGTTGTGCAGAGCAGAAATTAAGAGGAAGTAGAGTCGCTGTCATAGACAAAAAAAATGAGTTCATGAAGAATAAAGAAGTATTCCCATAGAGAATGGAAAGAAAAGCAAATATTTCAGCAAGTGCAAGGATATTTTGGGGAGAGGTGAGAGATTTGGGGTGGAGAGGGGAGAGAGAGACAGACAGAGACAGAGAGAAAGGGAGAGAGAGATAGAGAGAGAGATGTGGTGGCTCAGGACAACGAAAGAACTCGTAGACTTGACGTTGCCTCATCTTGTGAAAGTTTCCCAGTCCTGGCACAAGTGTGTCCTTATTATCACCTCTCTTTCTTTCTTTTTTTTAAAATTAATTTTATTGTAATTGTTGTTCAAGTACAGTTTCCTGCCTTTACCTCCATCTCAGCCCACCCCCAGCCCTCCCCACCTCCCTCCCGTTTCCACCCCGCCCTTGTTTTTGTCCACGTGTCCTTCATATTTGTTCCTGCAAACCCTTCCCCTTCTCCCCTGACATTCCCTCCCCTCTCCCCTCTGGTCAGCGTCAGCCTGTTCTCTATTTCAGTGTCTCTGGTTATAATTTGCTTGTTTGTTTGGTTGGTTGATTAGGTTCCTTTCTTATTTAAGGTAACTTGTGTGGGGTCCTCCGTTCCTGTAACTGAAGTTCTTGACCTTGACCGAAACAAGAGCATTGCAGAGCAAAGGGATTCAGGGCAGCAGTTTCCTGCCCTCCCTCAGAAATGGTGGCAGCAACGCTCCTTACCCACGGTCCTCAGCTCTGGCGGACCCTCGAGGTTACTTGTGCAACTTTGAAAAAATACTTTAAAATACACTGATGTCTGGAAATACTGATGAGTTTAAAATCAGCAGGCCTAAGGTGAAGTCCACCTCTTCCTTTCCCCCCCAATATTACAGTAACATAAGCAAAACCAAAGAGAAGACTGCTGTAGCATGTGTTTGTGTATGGAGGCAGCCCTGAGCATCATTAGACTGTACAAAAACTCCAATTTTTGCTTTACTTTGCCTGACTGGAAAAGTTATAGTCCTTCACTCTTTCTTCCAAGTTAAAAGATGTACCATGATGTGAATTGTTTTAGTGTTAAACGTGTGATTATGTTATCTATACAGCCCAATTTATAACAGTATTATTTTAATTATCTGTTTTATTCAATATCCCTTTCTCTCTTCTTCCTTTTTAATTTATTGATTGCCTACTAAATACCAGGAATTAAACTTGCAGTCTAGCGTGGGGGAGGATGACACATATGCATATGTAATTGTGAGTCAAAGTAATAGGTGATATAAGTAATAAGAATGATCCCAACTGATAATAGCTAATTGTACTGACGTAGCAAAATCATGCCTGATGAAATGGCTGATTTCAGGATTTCTTTGTTCAATTACATGGTTCTCAGTTTGTATTTCTCTTTTTAAGTCCTCTCCCCTTCCCTGAATTGCTGCTCACTTCTGCACTGGTCTGGTGATATATGGGAAACGTTCCCCACTCTAACACACATTCTAAATGCTTGTCATCAAAATATTTACCTGTGGTCAGTATAATTCAATGACAAAGAACAATAAAATGCATGACCATTTGTATCCAGTCCATAAGGAAGACATAGGTGAAAATATCATACTGGAGTGATAAGCTATCCCTGGAAACGAGTAATAGTCATATTGAATCCTGATTCAATTTGGTAAATATTATCTGACTACTGGGAAATCATGAGACATATTGGAGCAACAGAGCAGCATGTCTCCTACAATAACCTTTTTATTTATTTAATCCAGCTCATTAATAAAGATCTCCTTTTCGCTTTCCTGATGCACGAATACTCCAAAACCACAGGCTCACATTTTGACAGCTAATTTTGCAGGATATAATTTTCATGCTTAACCCAAGAGGAAAAAGAGACGGATGATTGAGATTAATCATTTGTAAAATTATAATTCTGTCACAGATAATAATTTGCAAGATCTTTCCCTTTTCTGAAATCCCCAGAATGCGCCGTAGATTGTCACACTTTGTAACGGAATGTGTAACACATTAGGGGACTCCTAATAAAGCAAATCTGCTAGAAAAACAAACCAATTGCCTTATAATTGGCATGTTCCCCACGTGACTATTCTCCTGTGAAGGAACATTGCCTTGGGTGAAGATAGGTTTAAAAATTATTATTCAGGAGGTGGTTATCTCTGCCTCTTATTACTGTTTGAGCTGTAATGAATGGTATTTCTTTTCCTCATGTAAGCCTGTTGGAACATACAATTGTGTGCCCAGAAGGTGATTGATCCCTTGAGGAAAAGTGAGCAAATTCAGGAAATGTTAATTATTTTCAATAAAAAGAAGACTATTAAAATGGACCTATGAGAATGATTTTTCAAGAATGGCTTATACGCATCCAGATGGACAGAGCTTACTGTTTTACTGGTAGAACTCTGCAAACTTTGCTTTGTTTTCCAAATCTATTTTATAGGCATTTTATATTGCTTCAACAACAAAGGCAAAGAAACTTCAAGGATTTTATGTGAGGCTAGCAGATACCTCTTTGACTACATAGGACTTGATGGAAGGGGGTCAGGGCGCTGTGTAGTTTTTCAACCCCCATTTAGCTAAATTGATTAGGGTAGGAGCTAATGAGATAGGGGTCATGGGTTCAATGCCTATGAGAGCCAGCTAACTTTGTTCTGTTCACATCTGCAGACTACACTCCAATCCCACCCATCCTAGTAAAAACGTGCTGAAGGGGGCCAGAACACAGAAGGTTTAAATGGGTCAAAACACTCCCACCTCTAATTCTTGTTAAAGCATAGCACCCAAAAGTCTGCTGCTCTTCAAGGGGTTGACCACTTCTCACCAATTCTGCAACCCCCATTTTTATTTGAGCCACCACTATTTTCTTGCTAAGATCTCTGTAAAAACTTCCGAGTCCTCTCTGCACTACATTCTTTAGAGTTCAGAGTGGTCCTGGTAAATTAAAGTCATAACATGCCACTCTTATGCTCAAAAAACCTCCGATAGCTTCCCATCCAGCCCAAGTAGAGCCAAAGTCATTGCATTGGCCAGTGGGATCCTAGACAACTTGCAACTCACCCCTCGTCCCCGGCCTTTCCTCAGTGGAAACCCCTTCCTCCCACTCCCTCTGCATTATTGGGCATAAGCTCCACAATGAGCTTAGGTATTCACAGCAAGCAGGAGAGAGATTGTTTAAAAGGTGTTGTTTTTTGAGACAGCACTTGAAGAAAGGAGGGGCAAAAGGCCTGGCTTCCTTCTTAAAAATTGGAGAAAAGAGAAAAGTATGTACATGGATTCCGTATGTTTTGTTTTCTCAATAACAATAAAAGCAGAACACAAATTAGTCTTTCAACCAACTTTCTTTCATTGCCTCAAAGGAAGAAGACACTTCCCTAATTTTTCGTAAGTACCCAGTTCTAGGGCAACACTGGTATAGGGTGCAACGGTTTGAAGCAGGTGGTAATTTAACGAGGTTTGTTTTGCTCCTCAATGCTCAAGGTCACCTCAGAGAGAAGAGAAATGCAGAGGACCAAAATTAGAAGCCCTAAAGTTTGGAGAAGAGAGTTCTACAATCTTTTTTGAGGATGTATTAGCAAAAGTAATGAAGCAGGTCACTTTGCAAACTGTTTTTTTTTTTAAGATTTTGTTTATTTTTAGAGAAAGGGGAAGGCAAGGAGAGAGGGAAAGAAACATCAATGTGTGGTGGCCTCCTGTGCACCCCCCACTGGGGACCTGGCCTGTGCCCTGACTGGGAATTGAATGGGTGACCCTTTGGTTCCTAGGCTAGCACTCAATCCACTGAACCACACCAGCCAGGGCTGATTTTATTTTTCTGATTAGTGCTGTTGGTATTCAGTAACTGAAGCACCATTTATTCCATGTATAAGGGAACTAAATGGTAACAGAAAAAAATACAGTAAAAATAAAACTCAAAAAGGTCAGTTTGGAGAAAGAGGTAGGTAATTACTACCATTATTTTTTGTAAATCAATCAGAATTATGCCTATTTTTGTCAGATTGGTAAAATATGTATTTTTGTGTGTGCTGCAGAATTTTAGTAATTAGTTCACATGTGCCATGAGATCAAAAATGTTGAAAATCAATAACCTAATAGATAGGTCTGAGGCTGAACTTTTAAAATCAATCTTTAAAATTTTATTTTTGTCTATACCTTGCTGTCGTCTTAGATAACAGAAAAGCATCTTTTTGATCAAAAAAGATTCTTCAGTCACATGTAATACCTTCTTTGAAATCATGACTCCATCCCGAGCACTTAGGGCCCGACTCACATCTACAGGCATGTCTGCAGAAGAAGCAAGCAATGAACGGAGGGGTGGGTGCCATGTTCTATTGATCCTTGGAGATCAGCTGCTCAGTCTCTATGGCTGTGTGCTTTACACACATTTTTTTAAGGCAACAAAATGACAAGCAAATACACTACACAAAGAGTATATAGCAATGTTTTATAAGGGGCAGCATTTCAAAAAGGGTCTCTAGGATTTCTCAGTTAGTTGAACGCCTACAACATTCCTTGGTAGAGAGTAGCGACCATCCCCAGGAAATTTGTATTTTCCAGATTGTTTCAAGTTAAAATACAGCAATGAAATTAAAAATAGATAAGTAAATAAAACAAACACAGGAAAGTGAGATCGGCACCTACTAAAATGCCTGCAGGTTCACTGTTTCTCAAAAGGATATGTAATTCAAATATAATCCACCCAGGACAAGTCAATTAGCCATGATTTAGTAGTGGTAAGTGAACATGCGGCAAAAGTCCAAGGACCATTTATTTTCAGATTCAAGTTAACATCTCAGATAATTTTGATTTTTCATTTAAGAAAGGGGAAATTCATAAAATGCCTGGTGTATGGCTAGAGTCTGGATCTTTTATGAGATGCAAAAATGATGCAAGCATGCACTTCAGATGACTGTTTTCCTCTAGCCATTTACTTTTGACTGTTGCTTTGCCGTGTCTCTTTGTCAGAAGGATATGAAAGACCCCTGTATGTTTACAATCTGTGATCTTCCTTAACATCTGGATTTCTTGGACGTCTGCCTGAGACCATTCACCACTCATAAGACCACCAGACCACCTCTGCCACAAACACTCATGTGGCTCTGCTCAGAGTAAGCTGATACCTGGAGCTAGAAACTCATCCTGAGCTGGAGAGTCACGAGGCAAGGGCATCAGATGGTCAGTGTAATGGAAGAATCAACAGCCTCTGCCGTGGCTATCTACATCTTCTTTTTTTTTGGACTTTCTGAAGGTCTGTGCTTCTAACCTGGCAATTGAGGCTATGCCTACATAATCGAAACAGCTCATGGAAAACTGGAAAATTCAATCAGCGAGGTGCTTTGCCTACACATCTCTTATGTCCAGTTTGGCTAATTGCTTTTATTATCTTGATTTGTAATAATTGTTTTTGCCTATTACATAAGATCATGCACAGGGTAGGGGCAAAAGTAGGTTTGCAGTTGTAAGTACACAAAACAGTTTATTCTTGTATTATTTTTAACTATGGCATTATCTTCTATAAGAACAGCTGTAAATCTACTTTTGCCCAACTCTGCATATTTGTTGTGGGAAATGTAAGCAATAAAGTACAGAAGTATTTTTTTAATTGAGAATTTCTGTATTATTAGTATTTTTGTGTATCTCCTACAAGGCTAAGAATAACCCTCATCTCTATGCATATGTGTTTGTGTATTTATTTTTACATATACTTTCTACCTACTATTTTGTAATTTGTTTCTCTTACATAAAAATAAATTGTGATTACCTTCTTAGGTTGTGAATTATTATTTTTAGTGTGGTTTTAAATTATTGAGGAACACCATAATTTTCCTTAACCAGCCCCTGTTGTTGGATAACTAAAGTGTTTCTAAATTTCAAAGTTATAAATACAGTCAAATCTTGGTTCTCAAATGTCTTGGTTCTTGAACAATTTGGTTCCTGACCAAGTTGTTCATGGGAAAAATGTCTCAGTTGTCTAACAAAACTTTGGGTCTCAATTCTCTACCCAACAACCCTTTCATGCTGGTACCTGTATGATCAGTCACGCGTCTCTAAAGTGATAAAGGAGATTTGGTTTTCTAACAAATCGCTTCTCAAACAGTTTTCCGGAATGAATTAAGTTTGAGAACTGAGGTTCCAATGTACATAAAATACTAATGGACAATTATGTATGTAAGTTTTGTACATACATTATATTATTATTATGGATTTCAACCTGAGTGAATTTTTGCCTGAGTAATATTGATGTTATTGATGAGTAATTACACGAAAGAGCCCAGGTAAAATTGGCTGAACTATTGATTTTATTCTTTTAGTCTAGTGGAACAAAAAAACAGCTGAATAATAAATAATGTCTTTAAATTCTGTTCCGTTATATTCAATGACATGCTTTTACGTGCACAATCTCATTCTGGCAGCAATGCTCACATTTTCCCTGTGTGCTGGCTAAGAGAAAAGGAAGAGGACCCACAATTTCTGGTTCTGTGCTAGTCTTTGCCGATGCTAACTCATTTTTCGTAGGATTTAAACAGGTGCCCCAGACTTCATTAACATAATGCTATTACTCAGGATATTAAATGTATATTGACTGGAGGCAATTTGGAGACAGGAGTGTGTGAAACTGTCTGCTACTGAATGTGAGTCTGAAAGGAGATGTGTCACTAACAATTCAAACAGTCTCCTTGAGAAGTCTCATTTTGGAAATTTACTGCTTCTAAAGCAGAAGCGTAGATATTAGTTGGATGCACCTTTTATCAGATTACTACAAAGGAATTAGAATTTGTGTTTGCCCTAATCAACTTGATACCTTTGAATTTCATACTAGCCATAATGCGTGTTTCACACCCTCTTGACCACATCGCCCAAATCAAAAGGAACTCCCAGGGCCCCGCCCTTAACAAGGTTTTTGAAAGGTCTCTATGGGTCCAGCTGAGCTGAGTTTCTAGAACAGCATCCATTCGGGCACAGCTATTCAAGACGTTTCTTGAGTCTTTAGTTGAAATGTAGCTCAGAGGGACACCAAGTCCCAAGGCCTTCAGTCAGTCTTTTCCTAACTTGGTTCTCCTAATCCCATTATTTCTGACAAAGGTTATCACTTTCCCAGGCTGAAGTTACGGTATACCTTCTCTAAAATGCCTCTGCGCTTCTGCCCTCTGCACCATTTAGAACCTGAAATGTGAGACATTTCTTTGGTGGAAAGCAAATCAACTTATAGCATATCTTGACCTTTCTGCAGAAGTCTGGAGGAGACCGAGCCTGTATTACAGTCCTTTGTGAAGAAGGCCGCACAAACATGGACTTTCCGTATATGTTTCTATAGCACAAACCGTATGCTTGGGCATTACCTGTCATTAGAGACTAGATTATATGGGAACACAGTACATTTGGGAAGCGATCAACCATTTTATTAACTGCAGAAGGTACCATTAGATTACCTTAATTATAATTTGTCTATATATACATCCTAAACAAGCATTAGGTAAATCATATTTAAGAGGGGCAAAAAAAACTTTGTAAAGCATTATGTAATATTACACCAAATGCTTTTATTATCATGGCAGAATATTCAGTGGTATTCACTAGTAGTTTGAATGGTGAAGACCTCAAAGTAATTGCTTTTTATACTGAACATCTGGGTTATTTAGACTATTGCATGGAGGGAAAAAAAGGTTCAATATTTTAAGCCCTTATGGAGGCAAGAAATATGAAGCATATAAAGTAGAAAAATAGTTTAAGTTTCTTCTTAAGTTTCTGCATAAATCTAAATGACTCATTAGTAATTAAAGCACACCCTAATTGCCCTGAGGCCATCCAACTGAAACAAATCTTGGCAATCTTGTCCACTTCCTTTGGAAGGAATCCACCCCAGTATGGGAGAAGAATCAAGGGAACCCATGAGGAAGCCTTCGGCATAGAACCACCAGGCACTCGCTCTTTGAAGTACATTCATATAGGCAACTGGGGAGTCCAACAGATTTGTCTTGCTCAGGGAAGTGAAGATGAAAACTGGATACAGATAGCCATAGCAATGATGAATCTTACAATAAACAAGTGGAAAGTTCTTTAACTTGAGTCATGGCTCTTGATTTGCAGGCTCATGCAGGAAGAATTAGTAAGGGCTAGAGAGAGAATATGTGAGACTAAAAATGTACCTTCATATTTATGGGATAATCTTAGCATACAATGTCTCAATTCTGCCAAGGAGTGAGTCACATTGTGTATGACCTGGAAAGGTCACATTGCCTAGTTGTTACCTTCAAAGTACCAGTTCACTACTTTCTTTTTTGCCAATACTGCTGTGTTTGCACCACTTACCTTGTCAGCACATCTCTGTGTGCGCACCAATGGCTGCAGTCACACCGGGAGTCATAGAACTCTATTTATTGCATTTGATGTTAAAAACATGAGCCAATCAAACAAAAACTGGCATCATTTTAAGAGACACTGGCTGTCATATAGGACCACCACCTTGAACATAACAAAAGACTGTACAGTTTTAGAATCAGGTTTAGTTATTACATATGTGCATTTTAATTACACCAACTAATGTTCTTTTAGTGGCTATTGGTTCCTGTAAACTAGGGAGCTAAAATTGACTGCATCATAGGAAGGAAGTAGCATAGCTCAGAAGTGTATACTGTACTTTGGGTTGATGTTTATGATGACTAGAAGTATCTCACCCTTGGTTGCAAAAAACTGAGGTGGATGGGAACACACTTCAGCTCATGGGTAACATTAATTTAGAACAAATAAAATGCAACAATTGTCTCTGACTCTGTTTAAGAACCTAATATAGAAGGAGAGACCACAGATTTAGAAATTAAGTAAACTCAACAATAAGTCAAGTGCCTATTAGTAACCAGAATCATCCTCATAAATGCTGGTTTCTGAGCCAGTGACCTGAGTGAATTTATGCCTAGGAAATTAAAGCTTTGCTACAATGGGGATGAGCCAAGCAGCTGAGAATAAAAAAAGCATTCTACCCTTATGAGTATTGCATCCATCTATTCTCCACCAATAGAAATGCTTTATATAAATTACCTAAAGGAGAGAGAATGAAAGCATGAGATATTCATCGAAACATCCTGCTATGTCATGAGAACTGTTGCATGCCGATACTTTGTCACACTTCTGTTAGAAAAGAGAGGACATCTCATCTCAGGGCCCCATGTAAAAAATGAGGTGGGATGAAAGTCATCATCATGATTACTTGCAAAAAGTTATCTGTTCTCATTTTTGTGTCCATACTTTATTGCTTTGATTGTATTTGCGTAATTTCACAGAAAGAAAGCTCCCAACAGAGACATGACTGAGAATCCAATACGGAAAATATTTTAATAATACCTAATGTTATGTAGAACAGAAACTAAAAGAGCTTGTACGACATCCTTTCGGGCTCATCTCAGAGCTCTGACGTTTCCCCTCAATGCTTGTAAGAGACGCAGGTGAATTAGGGTGAGGACTAGTAAAGAGAAGACCACTCCCTAATCATTAGCTGAGAATGCTTCTCAAGCTCTCCCCAACACCCTGGCAAGGTAGTATCTCACCACCATGTCACAAACAAGGAAATTGAGACTGAAAAAGGCCGAATACCTCTTTCAGGATTATCCTGCAAGGCTAGTAAAGTGGCAACTCCATCTGTTGGCTCTAATGCTTTTTTTAAATAGATGAGTGAGAATGGCAAAATAATCATGACAGATAGGAAACTAGAGAATGTATGTGTAGTAAGTTGATTAAACAAAATAGATGATTTGAAAACTGGAAGAGAGGGCACTTAGACATGTTGCTGCTTTAAAACCCAGACTTCTTGAAGGCAAAGAGGAGACATTTGTCTCTTTAAAACATAGGTAAGATTTGGGGGCAACAGATGAATCTCCGAGGGTAATATAAACTGGTGATACCTCCTGAGTATAAGAGCATACAATGGGAAATTCTTGTCAGAGTTGCTGAAATAAATATGAAGTTACTTAGTTTCCGGATTTGGACTTGTTTGAGTTTTTAAAGCCAAGTTTTCTTTTTTTGTTTTTTGTTTTTTTGACTGTGCAAACATGTGAAGCTTTGGTGAGCCATGAACCTTTTATCTTTGATGCTAATAAATTTCTGCACATTTTAGAAGCTTTTTAAAATCAACCTTAGAAATATTTTTGGAGCCAGACAAAATAATTACTCTCATATTTTAGTAAAGCATGCCTTATTATTTAAAAAAAAAAAGAATGTTATTAGTCACATTGCAAACCCTCTGTACAGCCCAAAGTGGTTTCAAATTATTTTTGTATGTAGTAAAAACCTACATCTGAACTTTCGTGTGTATTCAAAATAGTATCCCAGGCCAGGTAAGGCAGTTGCTGAAAAGGAACTTCAACAGTTAGAGAGGGACAGACATCAGTGTGATATGAACAGTGGCCTCCACGGTGACTAAGCCATTTCACTCACCTGGATGTTTGGGTCCAGAAATGCTTACATAATTCATTTAAGAATTCCTTTTACGTTGCAACTTTCTTCAAATAAGATAATGGAGTGCCATTGATTTCAATAATAATTTCACATTTTGATTATGTATTAAGCTTCACCACTATGATTTTTTTCTAATTGAGATAAACCTTATAGTAAAGGCCACAGATCTCACGCGTACAGCCCGAAGAAATTTAACAAATGTATGTGTACTTCTGTGTAAACAGCACCAAGATCAAGATATAAAACATTTCAGGAATGCCACAATGCTCCCTATGTTTCCTTCTAGTCAGCAACCCCTCTCCAAGAAAGCCATCGATCTGACCTCTGATCACAGCAGGTTAGTTTAGCTTCCTTTTACATTTTACATACATGGAATCAGAGAGCTGCAGAGGAGCCCACCGACCCCCACCCTTTCCGTTTCAGCCACCAAGGATGCATTCTAAGATCTCCATTGGATGCCTGAAACTGTGGATGGTACGGGGCCCTTATAAACTTTACCGCTTCTCACTGGCATGGTCAAATCGCCAGCAACACAACTCTTGTCCTTTAGGGACCTTATTAAGTTAAATAAGGGTTGTTTAAACAAAAGCAAAAAGCAAAAGATACTTCTGCTGCCTATCTGACAACCAAAATATCTACTGAGTGACTAAGGGGTGGGGAGCGAATATAGTACAGATACGCTGGACAAAGGGACGGTTCACATTTTGGGTGGAATGGGGTGGGGTGGCACGAGATTTCACCATGCTACGCAGAACAGTGAGCAGTTTAAAACTGTGCAGTGTTTATTTCTGGAATTTTTCATTTAACATTTTCAGACTGCGCCTAATATGGGCAACTGAAACTGTGGGTAGCTGAAAACACGAAAAGTGAAATGATGACTATGTGGAGGGCTATTGTACTCTTCTTGTATCTCATGTCTTGTCTTAACATCATCACTGTGAGATTCATCCAAGCTGTGTGTAACAGTATTCTGGTTTTTGTTGCTGTTGCTTTGAATATTTCTTTTTATGATTGGACCACAATTAGCTGACCCAGTATTCTGTTGATGACTGTTGGGTTATTTGCAGCTTGGGGTTGTTGCTTGTGAAGCTGGTATGAGCATGCTCGTGTGTTCCTCTGGATGGAACTAAGAACTCATTTCTATTGGGTATGTTGCCAGGAAAAATTTTGCTGGGTTGTACTTACGTTTAATTTTAATAAGCACTGCCAGTAATTTTTCCAAAGTGTCTGTACCAATTTACATCCCCATGTTTCTTAAATCACATAAGAAAGAAGTACATTTGAGCAACTTGTCTCCCTATCTTCATCAGCACGTCTTTACAGGAGCTCTTCATTTTTTTAAAAGGGAAGTTCAGAGATATCGGAAGATCACTGCCATAGTGTTTTCTTCTTTGCTTTCCTGGACTACATTTCATGCATCGAATTTGTAAAGTTTCCATCTTCTCTCTTGCTGTTTTCTTCAGCGACCCAAGGCGGTTCCTTCATGGCACTTCACTGCTGATTTCAACTTCCTGTCTTTGCACTTGGGATGAGCCGCTGGCAAGAGAGTGGGCCATGCTCTTCTTTCTCCCCTACCGCATGTGTGGAGCAGCCTCTGAGCAGCATCAGGGTGAGCGCCCTACTTACTCTCTGTGTGAGCAGACACGAGACTCGGGAGGTTTGACAAAGGCAGTGGGACACAGCAGTATCTCAGAAAACTCCGAGAAGTACAGTGACAGACTAACTCCCAAGGCCCATAGTCACCAGTACCTGAGCCTTCACCTTGTCATCACTCCTCAGGATTTCATCATTAACTCGCCAGATAATTACCCTTTGGTCAGGCCAAGGTTCTAATTCTTAGTCAAGAAAACAAAATATCACTGGCGGCTTTTCCCAGCTGTATGTTTTAGTGATTCCAGATGTGCAAATCAAAGAAACACTGGCAACAATGTGCTGTACAAATAAAAAGGAAATGAAATGTGTAGACTGTTTTCTAAACATTTCAAAGACCCTGGAAATCCAGCCAGCACCAAAAGCAATATTTGCATTTTAATCTTTGCTTAATTTGAACTATTAGGGCCTGTACCTAAGATAAAAGCCATTTGAAGTTGAATTTATTTTCCCCCATTATTATTTTTGTCCTTACTACTTTTTGATAAAACATTTCAGAGGAAGTGCATATTTGATTTAAATCTTTCATTTTCAAAATAAATATTTTTCCTTTCTGGGAACATATATCAGGAACCCTGTATTGAGAGTTCTGTTTATAATACATTATTTTATGTGTGGCTTAACAGCCCTTTTGTTGTTTTTTAAATTAATGAACTTGAACAAAAACCAATTGCTACTAATTTGTACTAATTCGGTACTTATTTTATATATGTGTACCAGATACAACTCTTGAATAACAAAATAAAGATAAAAATTAGCGAAATACCATAATATGACAAATAAAAAATTTCTACTGCATTACAAAATACTAACAATAATAATAATAATAATAATAGGTTATGTTATGTAATCACAACAATAGCTTATGTAAAGTTAAAGCAATAGCCCCTGTTAGGTTATACTTTGACTCTGATCATTTCAACCAACTAGAACATGAGGATGAGAAATTAAGAGGACATAAAGGGCCACTGAGTGGCTAAATACACACATCAAAAGTCATAAAACCCCATGCTTTTTAAATTAAAAAATTTCAGTTTTATTGAGATATAAGTGGCATACATCACTGTATAAATATATTGTGTATAGCATAATGGTTTGACCAATATACCTCATGAAAAGATTGCCCCAATAAATTTAGTTAACATACTCATGTGTTTTTTTTTCTTTGGTTTTGATATTTACTAGGTATGTAACTTTGGACAGGTCATTGAATGTCTCACAAAACCTGTTTCCTTGTGTGTTTTTAAAGATCACTTCCACATCCACTCAGGGCCTATTTATTCTTAAAGTATGCATAATTCTAACCAATGGTGCAATTGGCTTTCAAACTTCTGGTAGAAGAGAAACAAGGTTACTGGAGTTCGAAATAATGCCATAGAAAAGCACTAGTCAGTAAGAAATAATAGCTAATGGCAAAAAAGAAATACTTACAAAAAGTGTAAAAGCAATAATAATTACTTTGCTATTATTATTAAAGAAGCATGGCTAGCTGCAGCCATTTTGTTAGGAAAAACTGCTTACCTGCTTCAGGTACATGTCCTGCCTTACCTTTTTACCCTGGTATTGGGTGCAGTGACCAGATGCAGAAGGTGAAATCTGAAAGCCCCTTGCTTGAGTTGCATCACATAGATCCCTTTCTGTCCTCAGCCTTATCTGGTATTGCCACGTGAACACCCAAAGGAGCTCACTCAGCCATTCTTGTGGGTAAACAAATCTGGATCTAACACCCCTGGAGGCAACTCTTGACCCACTTGGCAGAGTCAGTGGATAAATAGCCCCCTCTTCTGCCCTTAGGTGTGCAATACTGAAAAGTCCACCTTCAGAAAGTCCCAAGCCAAGGCAAAGCCCAGTTGCCCACTGTGTGAGCGACACGGCAGTAAGCCCCGGACTGGCCTTCCCTACTTTCCCTTTCTGACCTCTGTTCCTCAGGATTGCTTTCCCAAAATAACAACTCATGAGCAAGGCCTTACCTCAGGCTCTGCTTTTCCAGAGAAGCTGCACTAAGACAGTTGATACCTAAAAATAACCCTAAAAAAACAGACCCTCAGCATGGGATTCAAGAATCTGGTCACTTGATTTCTAGCTGCAGTGCAATTAGCCATGTAACTTAGCCCACAAGTTTCAGCAGATCTATTGGTGCCAGCCACATCCATGGTATTAGGCGCCATTCCCAATAGAGCAGTCGTGGGCAGACACCTGGCAGTCTAAAGAAAGGCTTAGACTTATATGGCAGAAAACCACTCACTGAGGGCAAGGCAGCTCCTAGCTCAGTAGAGACTGGGCTCATGGACATGGGATGTCAAGTGACTAGGAAACCTGAGCCTACATGTTTCCACCAGATCCCCCATGTCATAAGGTCAGAGAGTTGCCCCAGAAATCTCTTGTTTGGTGGCAATGGCACATAGGATGGAAGGGCCCCAGCAGGTCTGGAGGGCACAGATAAGCTGATAAACAGGTTTTCCTCATTCTGTCAGTCACCTTTTTTCTGTTGTATTTTACCTCTCCCTCACCTTACACCTCTGGCCTTACAGAGGTTTACAACACCCAACCAACAGATGAGAAAACTCCTCCAACCTGAAACAGAAACGGGTCAGCTTTTTTATTGGTCCTGGCTAGAAATGTACTACAGCCCCACTCCAGAAAGGTCCTGAGATGATGTGAAGGTAAATCCTCTTTTTGATAGATCTGTGAACAGGGAAATTGAGTCTGCAATCAAGGGGGATAGCCTTGAGTGGACAGCTATCAACTCATTCTTCCTATACCCTCCATACAAATTATTTGGCACTATGTGGCTGGTATTATTCCATTCAACTTTTATATTAAATTCTAAGAAGTAAGTATAATTTTGATGTACAGATTTTGTTTTTAAGTGACTAAGATGGATTATCTACTCAAGAACACAGCTTAAACGGATTGTGTGCCATGTACTCCACTGGCCATGGGATTTCATTGGCCTCTAGGCCTAAAGTACTCAGTAAATGCTTCAACAAGTGGAGGAAAGAACATCTTTGACATTGAGGGTGATTATTGGGAGGCAATGCATACAGAATGCGTCTGAGTATCAGAAACAGCATTCAGTAGTAGGAAAGGCTGTCTACAAAACAGAAATTCACTTTTGTAAGCAACAGAGCAGACTAACCAATCCATTTGGATGCCAATTGTTTGAATGGCCTTGGAATTGTTAGAAGACAGACTCTAAGGTCATATTGAGTTGCATCAGGCTCCAGGCTCATTTGTTCTCTGGAAATATTACAAGAACTACAGCTTAACAATAAAAACAAGCAAAATTTTCATGTTTTATTCATGCTATTTTTTTCCAAGGTCATCTTTTTACATTTCTTTCCTCTTGTTTAGGTTACAGGTTTTCTCTAAACCAGGTGAGCCCCTATTGGGTAATTTGCTCTCTAATAAGACCAATTCATCTTCCACTGACCTTTACAGCCAATTACGCTATTTTTAAAATCTCCTGAAGTAAACAAATTTAAGATCTGCTATGTAATTTTTTAAAAATGTCCTACCTGAAACACCGTATGAACAGAAGCAACAACAGAAATCTCACCCCTCCCCACCCCAGCCCAGCCCTTCCCTCTGCCAAGGAAAAGCAGCAAGACCAAGTAGGCTGCGTTTGTTCTCCACATCCAGTCCCTGTCCCCAAGTTCCAGAGTGTCGTGTAGTTTGGGATCAAGGACTGCAGTAGGAAACCCTAAAAGTGAGGAGGAATTAAAGTGAACTATTAAGATTTACTCCCAGAGGTGAAAAATACGAACTGAAAGAAAAAAAGGCCACCACTAGGCAACAGGTCAGCAGTCATTTGAGTAAGAAGAGAGAAAGGCTGGGGACATTGGGTACCTTGGACGGGCAAATTTGGGGGTGAGAGGACTGAGGAGGGAAAAGAGAGGGAAGTTCCATCAGCACAGGGGAGTCCGGGCTGAAGAGGTGTGGCCCTTCACCTCCATCCATATCCCCCACCCCCTGTTCTCTTTGACAGTGCTTCTCAACCTTGGCATCTTGCTAAAATGCAGATTCTGGTTCCAGGGGTCCAGAGTGGGGCCTGAGA
Organism: Carollia perspicillata; assembly: GCA_004027735.1. NCBI lineage: Eukaryota > Metazoa > Chordata > Mammalia > Chiroptera > Phyllostomidae > Carollia > Carollia perspicillata. The sequence continues at coordinate 73,801 of PVKM010000770.1, read as the reverse complement.
TTCTGTATTTCTAACCTGCTCCCAACTTAATGCTGCAGCCTAGGAAGCAAACTTGGAGTAGCAAGTTTACGCAACCACTATTCCTACTCTCTTGAATGTCCTTCCAGAGTCAGTCACCGAATATACAATCATTACGTGTACAACAAGTTTTTAAAAGGTACAGAACCAATAGAAACAATCTCTGTATGTATCACACAAACTGCTTAGAGAGACACAATTTTAAGAAATTCACTCACACAATTGTAGCGACCAGCAAGTCTGAAATCTATAGGCAGACTAGAAATTGAGGTAGGAGTTGATGTTGCCATGTTCAGGTAGAATTTTTTTCTCTAGGAAACCTCAGATTTACTCTGAAGACCTTCAACTGACTAGATGAGGGCCAACCACATTGTTGGGACTAATATGCTTTATTTAAGGTCAACTAATTACAAATATTAATTACACCCGTAAGTCCTTTCACAGCAATAATTGGATTAGCGTTTGAACAAACAGTTGGATATCATGGTCTAGCCAAGTTGACACGTAAAATTAACCATCAGATGCTATATGATTTTCAGCAAATTTGTTTTACCCCCTTAACATGTCTTGAAAATCATTTTTTGTCAATAGAGGCATTGTATTCTATTATACGAATGTATCATAATCATATCAAACATTTATTGTTGGATATTTTACTTTGCACTATTACAAAAACGATGCAACATTCTTGAAAAATGTCTTTATGAGTATGAATCTATCTGTGGTATAAATATTTAGATTTGAAAATAGTCAAAGGATAGACAAAGTTTTACTTTTTATAGCAATTGACAAATTGTTATAAAAATAGACTTTGCTTATTATCCCATTAAAAGTGAGTAAGAATTTCTGTTTCTACCTATTCTCAATGGCACATTATATTACAAATATTTTCAGCTTTGCTATTCTGATGTATGAAAGAGAATGTTTCATTCAAGATTTATTTTATGGACAAACACTTTTATTCTTACATCTAGAATCTGTTTGCATTTCTTTTTCTTTCATGTTTATTGCTCTTTTTTAGGATTATTAGTATTTTTATTATTGACTTATGAGAGTTCAAAATATTTTTTAAATTAGCCATTTTATACATATAAAGTGCAAATTTACTTTGGTGTGTTCTTATTTTTTTAGCCGTGTAAATATTTTAAATTTTATGCAAAGCTATTTGTGTCTTTAACTTTATGGATTCTGAGAGTTTTGTCTTGTTCCATAGACTTTTCCCTCAAGAAAATATAAATATGTGTTTCTATATTTTCTTTTACCCTTCTATGAGATCTCATTTTGTGTTAAAATCTTTGAATCGTCTTATTTGCTTGGGTGTAAAGAGTTTAATAGAAATGAACTCCTCATTCTCAACCTTCTAATAAATCATTTTGTGCATTTGTGCTCCCCCCTCACATACACACCTCTTTGCTTCTCTCTCCCTCTCCCTCCACCCCTGCCCCAGCCACCATTGCTGTCTTTCTCTTCCTGTCACTCTTGCTCTTGTGTTACCTTCCTTTTTTCACTCTCAGTTAACCAACTCTTAGAATCAGTTACCAGTTTTGTTTTGTTTCCTGTTTTATAATTTACTTATTTCTACCTTCATATTTACATTTTTCTTCCTTCCTCTTCTCTTATGTTTATTTTGTTGCTCTTTTTCCAAATTTTTAAATTTGATACTTTGTTATTTTGTAGGGAGGAAACATTTATTTTTGTGGGTGAACAGGATTATTTAAATGCAGTATGAAATGGATTCCCTGCAGTGTGCTCTGAGATTCAAAATAAGAATTGAAAAAATTAGCTTTATTCTTCATGTGATAGACTGCTTTCATTTCAATAAGACACAATACTGAAATTAGACCATATGTAACCCCCTATTTATTATGAGTCTTTTAGGCATTACTTAAATTGACTTTAAGAAGATACACTTTTTTCAACATTTAATGACATCTTAAAAAGAATACACAGTTAAATGACTTCACAAGTTTCCTCACCCTAGTCCTTCCTTTCGATATAGTGAGTCACTGGACCCTCAGCTAGGGGACAATTTCCGTACTTCGATGTCTGAGGAGCTCTAATCAACACTTAAGTCATGCACTAGGAAGTCTTCTTTGTCCTGCTCTGACCTTGTGACCTTATTTTAAAGCAGCAATTCTTGCTGTGAATTAATTCTTGCTAAGGTAATCCTTACCTTGAACTTCAGATCTGCACATGGATCACTGTCTTATTTCTTAGACTTGAGTACTTCTCTTGATAACATGCACACTACCAATCTTTATTAAGGAGGTGTTTGGTCTTGATCTCCGTGACCTTCTCCAAACTGCCCAGCGGATATTAGATATCTGTTTCTGACACCATTCAGAAAGGGTGGGCCTTGTTATTCATTGACAGACTTCCACATATTCATTTATTTACTCACTTATTCATCAACCATGTATTGAGCACCTGCTTCGATTCAAGCAGTGTATTAGAAAACAGAGATGTAAATAAAAAAGAGTAAGACATGTTCTCTTCCTTCCCGTGGCATCCAATCTAGTGGGAAGTGACCCTCTAACATGGACCTGAGATACGAACTAAATCCAGATTCTTGGGTGCTGAGTTCTGACATGACATCCTAAAACCTCTTGGTTTTGCTGTTTGCCTGCCTTAGTGGTTACATGTAGGCTATTTCTGTGGTGTTTTGAGTTTTCTTTCCTCTTGCTTGACTACATCTGACTTTATTTCACAATGCCTGCCTCTTCTTTGTCAGGTCTTGGTTGCACATACACTACTCATTCTGCTGCAGTTAACCCTTTGATGCCTGATCATGCCAAAGGGCCACATCTAGTACATAATATGTTCATTCTGTATGTTCTTCACAGATGGTGGAAAAAAGCTCAAGAGCAAAAAAAAGTATTAATTATAAATAGTTTAAAAAATTATACACAGGGTCCAGCACAAATAACACCTCTTTTTTATTACAGAATCTTTTATTACAAAATCATAAGTATGTAATTTTGTAACATAACAATATCACACTCAAGCACACCATATAACATTTTAGGTGAAATGTTCAAATTGCTGTCCATCTTGTATGAGACATTCATGTACCATACAGACCACACTCAAGCAAGCTTTACTTCTGCCAGACCCTGTACAAACATACACACATAAAAGTTATAATATGTATATTATATATTTAGTGAATTATATTTCACTAATACATATATGTGTGTATGTGTGCATCTGCATATATATATATATATATATATATATATATGTAACCAAATATATGCCAAAGATGTTTTCATTTAATTTTATTTGAAGTATTGAATTCTGAGTTCATAGGCCATTCTCCTTTTCAGGGAGAAAGATAAAGAAGGGCTCCCAGCATTCCTAAGGGTTATATCCAAGATACTTGGAAAATTTCCAAGTTTGCAAACACTGCTATTAAAGTTAATTTTCCTATGAAAGCATATGAGACAGCAATTCAGGAACAAAACAGTGGTACCAAGATGGTGACACATGACATATGACATTCAAATGTGTATCTCAATAAAAATGACAAGTGATTGCATACCATGACCCAGTGGTCATTAGCAAAGTGTAGACACTGATTTTTAAATTGAAGGATGCCAAAGATCTCCTGCACATTAGAATCTCTTTGATACATGCAAAACAAGGTATGGGATTTTTTTTCTAAAGTGGGCCAACTGATTTAGGTTTATAAAGGAACTTATTGTGAATGAGCATCAGAAAAAATATTACCCTGTTCTTTCCTCTATAACCTGGTTCCCAGCATGCATCCCATGGGTGGCATTTAAATGAGACTCTAGTGTGTTATTATAACACAGAGAGGAAGTAACACACTAACTAGCCTAACTTTTTAAAACTTCTCAGAGTAATACTTTTGACACAATGCCAAACATCCAGATGAAAATCGAAGAACAAAAACAACTCTCCAGATGTTTTCCCTGAGCAAACATATAGAAATTGCCGTTCTTCTCCTTCCTTTGGGGGAATAACACATGCAGCACAAGAGAACAAGGACCAGATGAAATATCAGGGTCAACCAAGGCCCTGTTGACCTCTTAACAGGAGAACAGCACGGGTGATATTGGATGACCAGGACAGCCTAAGGCAATCAATCAATGAAACCTCACCTTGGTAGATTTGGTGGATCAACTTTTTGATCCAAATTTCTTACTCCTCTCTACATTCATGTTTTAAGCCATTTAACTCATAAAACCCTGTATTTCTTCCTACTATAGACAGAGCGCACTTCCGGGCCCCTTGACTTTGGACCAATGGAACATTAGCAGACATGATTCATACACAGGATTGAGATGTGCTTATGCAGGTGCGTTTATCCACTTGCGTTTTTGCCACGGTCATGAAAGAAACTACCCGGGTAGCTCGCTGGGAGAGTGAAGACGAGAGATTGTGGAGTAAATCTGGCCCCAACCTGCAGCTTATAGCCAAGCCCAGCCTAGATCGGCCAGTTCCCACCCAAACTCACAGGGGTGTGAGAGAGAGTAAATAAGTGTGTTTTAAGCCACTATGTTTTGGGAGGTTTATTACACAAAATCATTATGGAAATAGTTGCCTCTACCATAGAGCCAAAACGGATCGATGAGTTGATGTCTGTAACAGAGTGTTTCATGTAGGTCTGGACCTATCGATAGTGATGCTATCAGCTAAGAATGCCTGGGACACTCACCTAGGCCTTAACACTTGTGGTGAGCCCACACAAACATTTTTCAACCAATCTTTTGGCTGGAATGACCCTTGTGCTCCTCAGCATTACAAGACTCACCTCAGCAACTATCAGGAAACTTTGAAAAACAAAGTTTTTTACTCACAAGTCCAGGAAAGTATACCCAAGGGCCATAAAGCTAGGTCACAGATAGAAAGAGAGGGCAGGAGCCCAGAAAGGACTCTGTCTTTATTTCAGATAAGGCTGAGGGGGCAAGGATTTTGCAGGTTCACTCTTTCTTGGTGAATTGAAATGTAAGAGAGGGGAATTAGGGCATGGGAAGGGAAAAGCACAGACACTCAAGCAGTCACTTATCTAGGTTACTTGGGGCACTTTAAAAGGAGAAAGGGAAGGGTGGGCAGCCTGCTTCCTTTGCTAGTTGTGCAGCTCATAGCTATGCCATGAAACTGGCAATATATGTATTCGAGATGGATGCCTGTGAGATGAGTGTCTTGGCAATCCAAGACTTAATGTCAAGCACTTAATGTTATAGTCAACGAGGCTTAATGTTAGCACTTACAGCACATGGAGTGAACAGATCAAGCCTCCACAGAGGAGCAGACATGAGTGTGTATATCTCTCTAGCCTCACTGTCTACTGTGGTTCATTTCATTTTTTTGAGTCTGCCAGATTATTCTCCCTCCAGTTTCTTGGATATGCCAAGCACCTTCACACCTAAAGGTCTTGCACATACTGCTTTCACTCCCTGTACAGCTTACCCTCCCCACCCTTCCATTCACCCGCCATGTGTCCTAACACAGCCATTACCCTGTCAGGTAATGGGGCACCTTTGTCTTCCAGGTGTGTTTCCAAGGGCTTTTAAGAGGAAAGTTTAAATATATTGACCTGCAAATCAACAAAGATGACTCAATTAATCAAAAAACATAATTTGTACAATTTCTCTTAAGTTTAAACAGGATTTAAATAAGCACATGTGGACGAGTAGAGTCTTATGTGAAAATACTCAGACCACAGTAAAGCATTATTTTAATTTAATCAGCCAGGACTTTGAATTTACCCAGTTTCATTTGCTTTTCACTGTGGGGGCCTCTGACTTTTGGGGGGTCAAAGGTGCGGTGCCTAGGATCCTAAACACCTAAATGTCCAAGGAAGAAATGTTTTTGTCTGTTCAACTTGGCATTTTAAAAAGGAAAATTGGACTATTATAATTCAGTATAACGTAATCAAATTAAAGTTGTTTTTAAAGTGAAATTGAGACTGATTCTCAGTTTACTAAGAAGTTATCGTAACTTTACTAACTCGAGGTTAGATTGCCAGTTTGTGATGCACAGCGTGTATGCGTGCATGCACCGTCCGGCAACTAACAACTGGTACTGAGACCTTATTCTTGCCAGGAACTGTGCTGAGTAATTTATAGGTATTATCTCGTTTGATCCTTGCAAGACATATAAAATCTGCTTGTCAACAGGTGTATAGTAAAAATGCTTATTTGGGCCTGTGGGTCTCAACTTTGGCTGCACATTAGAATAATTTGGGAGAGTTTAAAATCCCCATACCCAGGTGCCATCCCAGGACATCAGAATTGGACTGTGTGAGGATGGGACGCAGTTGCCAGTATATTCCAACTCCCCAGGTGGTTGGCATGGGCAGCTAAGTAATTTGTAGATCACTGTGTTTATCATCCCAATGATGAGTTGAGAACCTGGACACTCAGTGGTACATGTTTGGTCTAAAACACGACTGAACTTTTGCTGTGAGAGAGAAAGTAGCCAAACAGCAGTGCTCAGCGCCCATACCATAGTGGGAAGAGCATCTGCCGTGCCTGCTGCAAGTAATTCAGGCTCGGATCCACGCTGTTTTCCTCAGGGGGTCACTAGGATGAAGGTGCTGGAACACACGTTTCCGTTATCTCCCAAGGACAGGACTAACCCTACACCACATTAACCCCCTTCCCCAGTTAACATTTGCACTAGCCAAGCAGGAGGAGTATTAGTCTGCATTTTGTATTATGTACGTGTCAGACAAGGACACAATGTCAAGGCCAGATTAAAGAGGAGGTGCAGTTTCAGAGTCGGAGCACATACACTTAAAATATGTGGCTGCTCTTGCTAGGGTGCTGCTATGTGTCTGCTGAGTCACCTGAGCAAGCCCTGCTTTGGCCATTCTGGTTATCGGATCTCTCTGGGAACAACTCTACCTTCTGTGCTGTCCCAAGAAACTTGGTGTCCCAGGCATGGGTGATGTCTGCAGGGCTCCTGGCCTTCCTTCAGCCTGTGCTAGCTACCCATGGAGAAAAGGGAAAAACAAAGTACCTGTTCAGCATTCTCAGTGCCAACACCAGTTGAATATATATTCGCAAAGGACCACAGATGCAAGAGGACCTTAATAATGGACTGGGAGGTGACTCTAAGTCCTCTCCATTTTATGGCAGCTGTGAATAAGCATTTTCCCCCTAGAGTTGACATTCTATATTGTATTAGTTTCAGGTGACTAGCATAGAGGTTAGCCATTTATGTAACTTACAAAGCTATCCCTTCAATAAGTCTGCTACCAATCTGGCACCACACATAGTTATTATAGTATCATTGACCATGTTCCCTTTGCCGTACTTTATGTCCTATGCCTATTTTGTAACAGCCCCTTTGACTTCTTAATCCCTTTCTTTTTCTCACACAGCCCCCCACCCCAACCCTCCTCTCACCTGTTCTCTGTATCTGTGAGTCTGTTTCTGTTTTGTCTGTTCATTTGTTTTGGTTTCTTGGATTCCATATATAAGTGAAATCATATTGTATTTATTTTTCTCTGTTTGGTTTATTACACTTAGCATCATAACCTCTAGGTCCACCCATATTGTTGCAAATTTTAAGACTGTATTCTTTTTTATGGCCAAGTAATATTCCATTACAGCTTTTGGTTTGTGTTTGAAGAGAGGCTGTTTAGAGCAGTGCATCAGAGCATGGACTATAGATGCAATTCCTCATCTGACCAAAGTTGATGTGCAGTTTCTATGAGTAAATAGATGGAAAGTGTTTAGAATAATATTTGCATGTAGAATTACATAATTATTAGCTCTTATTACTTATGTATCCTTTTACCCATGCAATTGTTTATTAATTTTGGGGGATGAAGTGTTTAGAAAGCCCTACTATGTGTCAGGCACTGTGTTAAGTTCTGATAATGCAAAGGGGACAAGAAAATATCGTCCCTGAATTCTCAGGGAGAGAGAGAAAGACAGACTTGTAAAATTTATCCAGTGTCCTGTACATGAATGTTCATAGCAGTTTTATTTATCCTAACCAAGTAACCAAAAGTTCATCAAGTAATGAATAGAGAAACAAAATGTGGTATATCCATATAATGCAATATTACTCAGCTATAACGAGGAACGTACTGTGACACGCTGCAGCATCGATGAACCCTGAAAACATTATGCTAAGTGAGAGAAGCGAGCCACAAAAGGCCACATATTGTACAATACCATTTACATAAAATGTACAAAATAAGCAGCATAGTAAATATACTAAAAACTACTGAAGTATGCACTTTTAAATGGTAAATTGTATTTTATAACTCAAGGAAAATGCTAAAACAAAAATAAATAAATTATAAACTTTAAGATTAATTCTTCAGCATCAAGGTGACAATTTGTATGAAGTCTTCTTAAACTCACTAGTTTTCCCTAAAAATAGCTGAATAGTCTTAACTCTATATTATAAACAATTTTTTTTGCGTTTATATATATTTGAGACTGTGTCTTCTGGGAGATAAAAGAAAGTTCAGAAAGAACTAAAAGGAACAACGTATTGTTAAGAATATTTGCCCAAAGTTGTCATTGATAAAATCATCTGGTCCTTCTGGGCCCTAAAACATGTGTAAAATAAAAATAAAATGCTAACTTCATAGTATGCCAATTATATCTTAATTTAAAAGTAAACTGCAGTACCTCTCTAAGGAGATTTCTGGTTAATGTATGTTATACATTTCCAAAATGTAGAGCCGTAATTTGATGTTTTCCATCTTATTTAATGGTGGGAATCTTTCTTCATGGAGAAACTCTATGGGAACTGCTATAAGAAATATTGCTCTCATGAATCTACTCCAAATAAATACAAATGTAAGCGTGTTCAGCACTTGGAATACATCGTGTGGCTTAAATGATTCCCCACTCTCATTTCCAGGTCATTACCGTTTCTCTGTTTCACTTTGGCTCTCTTGTCAGTGTCCTCCCTCATTTTGTTCTATGTTTAGCTTTTGTGGCCCTGCAGTTAATCAATCCTGAAATGAGAAATTTGACTTTAAAAATCTCTTTTAAAAATAAGGTAATATCCTGGAAAGAGAGGACAAATAACCAAGATGACTGTAATTTAATAAGACATGTGGAGTTTAAAATAAACAAGGCGTATTTAACCCAGCTAAGGCTATAATACACAAAGGATGACATTTTAAGCCTATTAAGTCCTTCCACCAAGATTAGTCTTCAGGTTAGGTGGTATTACTCTGGAGACTATTGTCAAAATGTCACGGGGACATTTGCGCCAACAGATTTTATTGGTATTGGTACACACTGGTGATTACACCACACAAGCTGGGAAAGCCATAAGAAACACCTTGTATGCTTTAAGTCGTATTTATAAACAAGCAATATATAAAATAAATACCTGCGGTGATTAAGGAAATATGAAACTAATACAAAGGAAACTCAGATTGCATTCTTGATACCTATGATAACTTTGCAGGATACAGAAAATGCATGCTGAGTTGCAAAACTGAAAGAAGAGGAGAAGGGAAGGAAGGGAGTGGGAGGAGGGAGATACAGAGAGGGAAGGGGGAGCAAAGGGGATGCTGTAGCGAAACACAGCTAGAGGGACTTTAATGCCTTTGCTTTCTCCCTTACTAGTTTAACTAATTATATTAGGAACTCAGATATTGGTGGCAAAATGTCATTTTTAATTGTCTTGTGTCTTGCTGATTATTTGGTTTTCTATTTGCAAGTAGCCATAACTGATTTTTTTTTTGCACATTTCAATTCCAAACATATGGTATACCAGAAAAAAAAATTTTCCGTGGTGATGGTGGTGTGGAAAGCAATGCCTGATATCATGTGAACCAGATGTACTTATTTGGATGGAATACAAGCATATCTGTGAAGATTAACAGTACATCTTTTTCTGTGCTCACCAACAGGTGAAAATACTGGCATAAAATGTGCTACTCCTGAAATAAGGTATGCATGTATACCTTACTGGCTACATATGAGTGCATGACCAAGTTAATATTTGCTCTTTAGTAAACAGAGGTTGAAACAGAGTCAAGGGTATATTTCATAACCCAAAGCATGCCTTCTGTTTTCCTCATTATGGAAATTACTCTCTGATGGAGACCTAGCCATTGCAGGTGGAACTCTGGCCCTTCTAAGTCATTCCTTAAGCAGGCCTTACGTGGTGATCCAGCGGAAGCAAGGCCTTCTCTCCTCTTCTGAGCTATCACAACTATTGTCATGGGCATGCGCAGAAACTAATCTTACGGCATGCATGTTTTCACATGATTTGAATTATGTTTTTATTATAATGTTCAACTGTTATACAGGGTGGGGCAAAAGTAGGTTTACAGTTGTTCATATGGAAAAGAATGTAATAATTAATAAATACAAGGATACACTCTTTCACATACTCACAACTGTAAACCTACTTTTGCCCCACCCTAGGTCTTCATGTCCTATAGACTATAATTTCCTTGAGATCAGGGACCATATTTTATATGTTCTTCTACATGTCCACACCATCAAAGAATAGCATAAGTGCTACTTAAACTAAAAAATGTCCTTCAATTTAGAAGAGACTTTTTCTCCTAAAGAATGTAATGTAAAATATCGAGGAAGTATTAGATGACTTCATTATTTATTTACTAAATATTCATATAATGTCTATCAATATGTTAATATATTTAAAGAATATATTAACTCACAGAATCTTTGTGATAAGTTCTATTACCATCATTCCCATTTTACAGATGAAGAAACTGAAGCACAGAGAATCATTATTGACAATAGATAATAAATAGCAGATACAGAATTCAGACCCAGGCAGGTTGTCTTCTTTCAACCACATGCTCGGCTGCTTTGACTGCAGTTTCTTTGCATGTCATGTCATATCATCTACATATCATACATACTCACCTACATGATTGCTTGTGAGGTGTCTTGTACTAACTCGCTTCACCTTCAGTACAGAACATATTTGCAAAAGCATTCCAAATGCTATCTCTCCACCTCTCTTGTCAACTTCCTGCTAATAACTATCACTGTTGTGTTGATGTTGCAGTATTACAAGCACAGTGTAATTTAAAACAATGCTATCCTGTTCCTTTTTAATTACTGTTCAGTCATTGAGAATAAACATTCCTATTCTGGTTTCTTTTCCTCTAATTCATTCTGGCTATGTGTACAGTGTTGATGCCTTTTGATGGAAAATAGAACACTAAGCACTTCTCTCTTGGCATCCATTTCAGACCCCATAAAAACAGACCTGCCCCAGACTCTCCCCGGTGCTACATTACAGCTGAGACGGGAAATCATCATCATATCCTCAATCTGCTCCCAGAAGCTACTCAGAGGCTCCAGCCAAGCTGTCCTGAAACAGGAGTTCACCCTGAGAATCTGCATCAATTAAAAGCAGCCTTTTAAAGTCTCCTTTATGCTAATAAATAAAGGCCCATTGTCAAGACGTTTCCACTGGAAGCAGAGAGATGGTGTCCTATGTGAACGCTGCCGTCGCATTCTCCTCCGCCTGTCCGCCAACCACAGGACGCCTTTCTCTACCTCTAAGTACCAGGGCATCTGTGTAATCAAGGAGATTTGATGTGAGCCCAGGGAGAAAGGGGTCAGGGGATGGGACAGCCTTTGTGGAGGGAACATTTTAGCATGTGCCCCCTGTTGAGGGTGGAAGAGAGAAACGATCAAAGGGTTCACAAGGGGCCAAGCATCCTCTCAGAGAACACAGAAAGGACAGAGATGGTTACACTGCAGTGTCTAAGGACCTCTCAAGGCAGCGTGGAGAAACAGAGCCCTCGCACAATCCCTCATTGATGCAGGCCAGCCCACTTTGTTTAACAATGTTACATATGCATGTAGGGCCAACCAGTCACTCAAGCCATCATCCCAAAGTCTATGTGGAAGAATCTCAGAATGACCATGAAGTCCTGTTTTTAGCAGCTCTATAAAGGGACTTGTCTTAAACAATATCCGGAGTGAATGTTTTTCAGAAAAAACATGTTGCTTATACTTGCAAATGGCAACGTACCTCCTTAACTTCAAATCTCTGTCCTCTATGTGATGTGCACAAGGCATAAGGTTGAGAATACAGACATACAGTCACTCTTCTGACACTGAGTACATACTATGCCTGGTAAGGGAATCCATTACAGACTGTGCTCTTAAGAAACTTCTCCCACCATAAAGACAAGAACGTCAAAAATAGTGTATTTTCGAAAGATCTGTTCCCAGAGTGTCATGAAGACATAGAGGGGTCTATATCCAATCAGGCTGGGCTTCATGGAGGAGTCGGGGTCTATGAGTCTTCACTTAGTGGGTTTGAATCTGTGTTCAAGTCATGGATTCCCTGCCTGGTGAAACTATGTAACAAATAGTTGGATGTGTTTAAAATCTAGCCCTTAATATCTCACCTGCTATTCTGGTGCTGCCACTGATGCAACACTCCTGTCCCCGAGACTGGCGGGAACTACAGCCACCAAAACCTCAGTTATAAAACAGTTAAAGATGGGCCAACCCCATTTCACCAATTTCTCATTTGTGAATATTCAGGCCAGCTCTGTCTATTTTCCCTGTGTCCAGTATTTTCCCTGCCTGGTTATATGCCTGACTTTTGTTTCTAAATGTATCTCTCTTTCTCCTACCTCACCCCCCACCCCGCCAAGCCCCTCACTCTACCACACACACACACATCATAACCACATCACACCTGAGTGATTATACCCAGAATATGTTCTACTCATCTCTTAAGCAGATGCCAAATTTAAAAAGCTAATCGAGTTATTTTAATTTTAGAGAAAACCGTTCCGAAAACAAAATGATAGCTGCATTCAAATTCCAATCCCCAAATACTTGGGGCTGTTGTATATAAAGAGCAGTCCAAGCTCCGGTTTCCATGGTCATCCCTGGTGAAATGAAGAGGCCAAACCGAAAGAGAAACCAGGGAAAATCAGGTCAGTGCAGGAAACAATAAGGGTAGTTCCTAAACTGCAATGGCCAGGCGCTGTGCAAAGTGGTTTACTCACAGGAAGGTATTTAATCCTCTTAGTAGCTTTATGAGATAAATATGCCAATTACCTCCCTCATTTTATGATGATAAAATAGTGGCACGGAGAGATAAAAAGACGACCCTGAGCTCCGGCCGCCAGGAATTGGCAGAGCAAGGACTTGAAACCAGGCAGGCTGGGTCTGGAATCTGAGCACAGGAACGCCTACGGTGCACTCGGCACAGCAAGTGTCAAGGGTCACTAGCAGGGTTTCACACGCAGCAGCTTGTCGTAAAAGGGCTGATGCCCTAGCCCAGGAAGGGAGCCCAGATCAAAGGCGGCCCAGGGCTTCTGCTGCATCACATAGCGAATCCCCGACTTCTGCCAGAGGCTCTCTTCCTGCCCAGGGCTGTCTTGTCACTTTAATTTACTCTATTTTGCTTATACTATTTAAAAGGGGACTGCTAGACTTGCACACACTACACTATAAAATCAGCTACATACCCAGGATGAAGAAAAGAACACACACCAAGAAACAGTCAAGTTTTAAGGGATGTGATTTGCTGTAATCCAGGATTTAACAGTAGGGACCTTTAATCTCTTACATTTTTACCTAAATACCCTGACCTGTTTTCTGAAAAATTTGCTAGGAGTTCAGCGCGCCAAAGTGATGCTTTGTACATCATGCTACCTTAGAGTTGCCATAAAATTTAAGATGATTCTTGTTAGTTTTCCTCAAAGTTAGATGGAGTTATTTCTCAAAATAATTTATTCTATTTTTGGACAAGTCAAATAAGTAGAAAGCCTGTCCCAATATTGAATAAACTCTAATACATCATTTTTAACAGCAGTTGAGATATTATAAAGGCTCAACAAATGTTAGCCTTATTATTATTACTAAATCTGGGCAGTTTTGATTCGATGAACCATATACACATACCTACATATTCAGAAAATATTTTTTAAAACTAACATGCTTATTAATCTCCCAATTGTTGACACATCCTTATACTAGCCAGCTTTCGTACCATAAGGAGAATTATCTGAACACCACATAGGAAAATTGTTTGCTGCTGGGTGACAGATGCTGCAATAAAGCACCTTCTAATTAACCAACATCGAAATCCACTCATTCGTAAACTGTTAGGATCACCTGCAGGACAAATGTGTTTCTTGAGCCCAATGTTGACTGCATGCCAGTCAGTGATGTTCACATCACACAGGCTTAGCCTGACCACAGCAGCCCCTTCTCGATTCAGAGCAGATGGGATAGGAATTGCACCCGTTACTGACCACTGGGATCTGAGACCAGGAACCAGAGCTGCAGAGGGAAAAAGATCTCCCAGGTGTGCTGAGAAGGAAAGAGGTTTGCAAAGGAATTTGACACCCTTCACAAAAAGAGCCTACACGGAGACAAACGGTTTGACGATCCAACAGACGTAACCCTAGAGTCTGAATTATTCATTTCCGCCCCCTCTGTCTCGGCACGCTTGCACGGGCTCCGTTACGCGGTGATAGGTATTATGAGGTTGGTTGCTAGAGAATCAAGCAAACAAGCGCTATCCTCAAAATGAGTCTGGAAAATATTAATTTCAGTTTGGGGAAAGACTTTTTAAATGGCTGTCAGGAATGCATTTGAAGTGGAACGAAAGGACAAATTGAAAAGAGCTTCAATTTTCACAGTTTCCTATCGGAATAAGGAAAACAAAAGAAAACATTGTTTTCTAGAAAGCATTATTTCATTGTAATTATAATGAGTGATACCAGCCATTTATTTTTTCTTGCCTGGGGCCACCTTTTGTCACAGTATATTTTGCATATTAAGTTGGGAAAAACTAATCTTAAACTAATAACTGCACAAAAGAATATATTTTTGATAGGAAAGAGATATACATGTTTAGAACTTACCATGCATTTAAAGCAAGTATTTAACTTGTACATCTAGCCCTTTTTTCCTCATGAAAAATCACCTGGTTAGAGACATATTTTCTCCTTAGTTTTCAAATCTAATAGCAGAGGCACCTATGTAATACAGACACGGGGGACTAGAGATCCATCAGAACCCAGAGCATTGGGAGAAAGCGTAAACCCCTGTCACAAAACTGAAATGTTGCTGTACCAGAAATGCCACAACTTGGTTTTCACTATTTGGAGTCTTTCATTAGCTTATTTATTTCAGCATTCACTGTTGCTGATAATAATTTTAACAACAAATATGTATTGGGCACATACTCTGGGTCAGACACAAAGTTAGGCTCTTTTCATACCTTTAATATTCACAATAGCCTGCGAGATGGGCATTATTGATCCCCATCTAAAAGTTGCACGAAAATCAAGTTTAGAGAGGGTGGGACCCCAGCATGCAGCACACTGCAAGTTAACACTGGAGCTGGGATCGCTGCGCTCTTGTTGGTGTTCCCTGGCCTGCACCCTTTGTCTCTTCTTCCTCTGAAGAAGCTGCCTGTCCATGCGGCTCCTTCTGTGAGGATAGAAATGTTCCAAACCCGCACCTTCCAAGGTCAGTCATTAGTCACATGTGGCCACTGAGCACTTGAAATGCGGATAGCGTGACTGTAGAAATAACATTGTAATTTAATTTAAATCAATGTAAATAACCACATGAGGCTAGCAGTACACTGTGTTAGACAATGTAACTCTAAAACAAACAAGAAGCGGAGGGCGACTACCCTAGGGTTCTTTAAAAGGATGACACCTGGTGGAACAATTTTTGATTAGCGTCACCCTCCTTTCTTTCTTTCGTAATGGAATTCACTCACAGTTGGCAGTGGGGGTGATGGGGAGCACTCTTTCGTCTTGAGAGAGTGAGTCTGCAGGAGGGTGCTCACCCTGCCCCACTGGCTCCCCCAAAAGTCTGCAGGTAGCTCTGGTTTCCCTCCATTGGCATTCCTGCCCACAGCCCGCCTCTGCCGCCCCGCCCCCACCAAAACGCCACACCCCCACAAAATTAAATATCCTGCTTACCCACACCATTAGTTTTCCAAATAGTGAGGGGATGATACTTCAGAACTTCCTCTCTAAAAAATTACAATTTCTTCTTTGAAAAATTATTGAACATTATCTGCTCATATCAACTTCGTCACACCTCTCAACCTTTAGAATTGAATAATGAGACTAACAACCGTCTCTCAGTGTCCAATCAGGGTCAAGCATCCAACTCATTTCATCGTTACCACAGCCCTATGAGGTGAAAATTAATATATCCACCTCAAGTGGATATGCTTGTCTCATTCACCTCCGTGTCCTGAGTACTTTCTACCTCTCCCCCATCATGAGCTTTCAGGCTTGTCATCACCTCCTACCTCTGCTACATATTCACCTTGGTTATGGGACAAGTATATCACAGAAAGAGAAGCAATTAGACAAATGTCAATACCACAGAGGCCTGAAAAGGGCCCCTGTAGAATCCTAACCTTCTCTAGATCAATGTTGGCAGAGCAAGGAAAACGCGTAGAAGTTAAAACCCAATTGAAGTTATTTGGATTAAAAATGAAATCTGATTACTGCTAAAGATAAACTGCTGAGACCACATGTATGACAATAAAATTAGATTAATAAAAAGATGAGATTTGATTAACTACTTAGGATCATCCATCAAGATTTCATTGTGTTAAACGTGATTCTATTAGGTAAAGGGGAAAAATCAACTGGTGTTAAAGTTATGCTCTTAATATACATCCTTGTCATATAATATATATTGAGCATCCAGGCTGAACCTGAAAATCCCGAGAATGCCTCCTCAAATCACTTGCAGTAACAATGAAGAAAAAACAGAGTGTTTTATCAACCTACCACCTAGTTCCCAAATTTATCTACCTAAACTTGTTAACCAAGAACAAACTTGCATTTGGATTCACTTCTAGGATGTCCAACTCTTTTAAGGCACAGATGTTATCAAAAAAAGTTATCCATCTCCAGGATTTCTATCTTTCTGAGAAAGCAAAGGATGGAAGAAATTAGTCTCAGGGTTTTGTTAAATGCTAATAAATGTAAAGATGCTTTCCCCCACTTAATGGTTTATCTACAATGTGTTATTTAACGTGAAGTGTGTGCATGCGTGTGTGTGTGTGTGTATCTGTGAATACACACTTTTTGTTCTGGCTTAGCCCACCTCTAACTCTCACCATGATGTCCCCTAAAAATTGCCATGTTTGCAACCATGAAGAGGATCTACATTAAAAAGATTAACAGTCACATGATAGGACATATTCTGCCCTGATCATACTTGCTTGGGTTTTCCATGTAACATATTTAGCATAGTTAAGTTACATGAAGCATTTCAAAATGTCTTAGGTTAAAATTGCACAGTGTGGGACTGCTTTCCTTGATTCTAGTTTCCTGTATAGTGATAGAAAGGCATTTCCAAGCACCAGCCATATTTCTTTTCTTGGCTCCTACAACATTGATTTCCCTACTTACCAACTAATTTTATTTTCCCTGCAAGTCTGTATTAAACTACGTGGCTGCAGCTAGACATTGCTCTGCACCCTTCTTCAAATGTAAAAGCTCAGTCTCTGGGAGCTCTCAGAGTCTGCCCAGGGACCCACTGCAAATGAAGATAAATTGACAATGTGCCTGGGGAGCTCCGGTCAGAATTGCAATTTTCGAGAAGATGGTGAGAAGCCTCCAAAAGTATTCATGTCAATGAAACATGACAGGTGTCACCAAGAACAGAGATCCCAGGCATTGGAAAATTAGAGCCTCTCATGTCCCTACTCATCTGCGATTTCCTAATTGCAGGTGTTGGCATTAATTGATGCTGGTGCCATTTTTGATCAGGCAGGGCTGTCTTGAATGCCTTGAATTTGCAAAGGGCTTGACATTCTGAGAGCCACAGCATGTTTGGATCAAATTTGCTTTCAACATGCCATGTTCAAGAATCTTCTTCCCAAAGGCCATTAGTGAGAATGACCTGGCAAATTCATCGTCCCCTGGAATCGTAGGTGCCACTGAGGAAGCCATTCTTGGTCTGTCTTTCCTGCCACTGTAAGAGATACAGGGAGTGTACTATTGATAATTCATCGGTGTGTCTATAAGTTGTATAATCAGATATATTTCTGATAGCTATCTTTCCCCACTAAATGATATTGTATGCTCTCCTTTAAGCATATTCCAGAATTTAAAAAATGTTTTTATTGGTTCAGATGAGGTAAAAGTAATTCTGAGTTGCAAATACACTTTCTCTGAAGGAGAGGGTTACTTTATGATTTTAGATGCAGCATAGAATTTTGTCAGAAAGAAAAGAAAGGAAGCCCATAGAGCTTTTCTTTTTCATCTCAGATGTGGGTAAAGCAAAGGAATTTAACAGCCATGTTAAGACAACTTTTCATTTTTTAAAGTATATTTTATTGATTATGCTATCACAGTTGTTCCCTTTTTCCCTCCCCTTTATTCCCCTCTGCCATGCACACCCCCTCCCACCAGCATTCCCTTCTACTGCCCCTAGGTTCATGTCCATGGGTTGTACATATAAGTTCTTTGGCTTCTCCATTTCCTATACTATTCTTAACCTCCCCCTGTCTATTTTGTACCTACCATTTATGCTCCTTATTCCCTGTACCTTCCCCCACTCCCACTCCCCAATGAGAATCCTGCATGTTATCTCCATTTCTGTGATTCTGTTCCTGTTCTACTTGTTTGCTTAGTTTGCTTTTGTTTTTGTTTTGTTTTTAGGTTCAGTTGCTGATAGTTGTGGTTTTGCTGTCATTTTACTGCTCATAGTTTTGGTCTTCTTTTTCTTAGGTAAGTCCCTTTAACATTTCATATAATAAGGGCTTGGTGATGATGAATTCCTTTAGCTTTACCTTGTCTAGGAAGCACTTTATCTGCTCTTCCATTCTAAATGATAGTTTTGTTGGGTAGAGAATAATCTTGGATGTATGTCCTTGCCTTTCATGACTTAGAATACTTCTTTTCAGCCCCTTCTTGCCTGCAAGGTCTCTTTTGAGAAATCAGCTGACAGTCTTATGGGCATTCCTTTGTAGGTAACTGTCTCCTTTTCTCTTGCTGCTTTTCTCTTATGACTATCTCCTTATCTTTCATCTTGGGTAATGTAATTATGATGTGCCTTGGTGTGTGCTTCCTTGGGTCCAACTTTTGGGGGATTCTCTGAGCTACCTGGACTTCCTGGAAGTCTATTTCCTTTGCCAGATTGAGTAAGATCTGCTTCGATATTTTTTCAAATAAGTTTTCAATATCTTGCCCTTCCTCTCCTCCTTATGGCACCCCTATGATTCAGATGTTGGAATAGTTAAATGTGTTCCAAAGATTCCTAAGCCTCTCTTCATGTTTTTGAATTCTCCTTTCTTCATTCTGTTCCAGTTGGATGTTTATTTCTTTCTTCTGCTCTAAATCATTGATTTGAGTCCCAGTTTCTTTCCCGTCACTGTTGGTTCCCTGTATATTTTTCTTTATTTCACTTTGCATAGCCTTCACTTTCTCCTCTATTTCAAGACCACACTCAGCCATTTCCATGAGCATCCCAATTACAAGTGTTTTGAACTGTGCATCTGATAAGTTGGCTATCTCTTCATTGCTTAGTTCTATTTTTGGAGCTTTGATCTCTTCTTTCGTTTGGGCCATATTTCCCTGTCTTGGCAGAGCTGTTGTATTGTAAGGGGTCCTTAGGTATTTGCCAGGGCAAGGTAACCCAGGTCGCTGTGTTGTGGTGCTGTATGTAGGGAGGGGTCAGAGAAGGAACAGTGCTACTTGCTGAACTCTCGTCTATCTTTCAGTCACTTCCCCACTACCCACAAGCAAATTGGGCCTTTTTGGTGCTGATTCCTGGGCAAGTGGGTTTGTGTACTTTCTAGGACACTGTGGGTCTCTCCAAGGAACTCTCCTTGTGAGGCTGGGAGTTTCTCCCACTGCTGCAAACCGACAGGTTTTTCCAGTCAGAGGTATTGAGGCTTTATTTCCCTATGCTGGAACCCTGGGTTGCACAGGCTGTCTCACCCCCCAGTTGATCCTCCTGGTTTATCCTCACAGAAATGTGGGACTGCCAGCCACCACCTCACCCGCCCTATCCTCCAGTCACAGCCTTGCCATGTGTCCTGTCTGCCCCAGCTTCCCATTTCCACTCCTCCTACCAGTGTGAATCTTCCTTAACTACTTGGTTGTTGGACTTCCACAGAGTTCAATTTTTTGGCAGTTCTGGTTATTTTTGTTTTTAAATTTGTTGTTGTCTTTATTTTGGTTGTGTAAGGAGGCAAGTTATATCTACCTACACCTCTGGTTTGGCCAGAAGTCTTCAAGACATCTTTTCTTAATATTTGTTCATATTAGAATAACTAGGCATTTTGACAAATGTTATTTTAGGACAAAATGTGTATTTTATTAACTTCTTTTATAAATAAGGTCTACAAATTTCTTTTGGATACCAATTATGTGATTTAAGGAAACTGGTCCTTGGCCACCCAGATACTTTCGTGTCTAAGGTCAATGATTGTTCCTGAAGAATTTCTGGTTGTTTTTTCTCATGTCTCCTTCTCCGCAGAGTGGTGGTCCTCAGAGCTTGTTTCTGCCTTCCTTTTCTCAGGAAACTGGGCTGGAACTAGTAAACTTCCATGCAGAGGTTTCTAGGAGATGATAGAAGACCTAGATGGCACATGTAGAAATAAATTGTTACAAAGAATTTCACAGTCATTCTTAATTATAGAAAATAAGGCCCCAATAGCTTTCTTAAAGTTTAGAGTACAGATCATGGGGAAACTAACAACTTGGTGCCTCTGCAAACTGTTTCATTGGCCCCCCTGCTCTCAGCTAAGGGCCAAGGCGATCAGGCAAAAATACGCCATAGCAAAATGGTTAAGGTACGTACTTGATTCAGAATTAATCGGGAAGAGAAAAACCCTTTAGGGAGTACATAGCATCCAAGGAACCTCATTACTCAACTCTGTGGAGACAAATGAGCTTTCTGATAAGGCAGCGCATGCACATCTGGAATCACCAGCTGCGCACTCCAAACTCTTTAAATGTAGGAAGCCTGCACTCCCCCAATCTCCCTATTTATTGACCTATTTATCTCATTTATATAATGTGCCATTTTGTAACATTATGTTTGGACATTTTAAAACTTACAAATACTAAAATGAATTGTGAAAATGTGAGCAAAAATATAAACACAGATAGATGCCTTAATATTTTACTGGTACAACTACATCTATTACCTTCTGCACACTTTTCGGTACATGCACCCCACACATTTTGGATCACAGACTCCTAAGTTTCTTCACAAAGAATAGAGCCAACTTTGGCCTTGCGTGTAATTTCATATTGCATGTTTACTTTTTTAGTCTGTAAGTATAGCTTGATGTATAAAGATGCTGCAACTGATGTAATAATTTTTTATTTCTTCCAAATGGATTGGTAGCACAAATGTAACCACAAATATTTTATTCTTGTCTTGTGATGTTAAGGCTCAACTTGTATAAGAAACACAGCAGTGTTCTCTCTTGCAAAATGACATAGAACCAAGTGTTTCGAGGTAGAATGCAAGGACTCTGACCCTTGTGGTTGGGAAGGAATCTTAGATAAAGTATAATGATGGTTCTCAGAGATTATTTCATTTTCCATCCCATAATAGGGCAAATACCACTTGAGATTTCCATGACAACATGAGAGTAGCAGAGCCAAAGCAGCCAGGGTAATGTACAAAGGAGCTCAGATAAGTAAATGGAGACCTGAGTGACTGCGCCAAGTCTAAGTAAGGGTAAGCAGAAAAGCAGACTGGAGCCACACTTAAGACTGTGGCCAGGCAAGTTTTAGAACAGAAGAGACTAATTTGTGATGATAGGAATCAGAATAGAGACTCTGTGGAAGAGACACAGCGGAACTTTCTTGGATGATTAAAATGTTCTATGTCTTGACTGGGCCAGTGACTACATGGATGTATACATCTGTAACATTTATTAAACTGCTCAGTTAAAATCTGTACATTTTATTGTATGTAAATTATTCCTTTATAAAAAGCTTAGCCAAAGCAAACAAATAAAACAGGCAGGTAAAGACAGGAAAAAATTCCAGGATTAAGGAACTAGGAAGTGACAATGGGTAGGTCCAAATGATATTTCTTAGATTCCATCTTCCTGCTATAAATTTTTTCCTTTGTTCTTAGGGCAAATAATCTTTGATTTTAGAGCTAAATATTCTTAGCTCTAAATTTTAAAGATATGTTAGAACAGCAGGAAAACTGATGGAATATCAGTGATCCTTTCAATATTTCGTGAAATGTGTGTTTAAGAGGCAGAGTAAACCATCTTGGTGATGACACACTTGGAGTCAAGAGAAACCCATATATTTTTCAAGGGTTATTTGAAAATTTATTCCCAAATTCTATCAGCTTGGACACTATATAATGATTCTTTAATGACAAAAAAATAAATAAAATGTATTGATTGTTTGTAATACTCCAAGCCCTGTGCTCAGTGCTTTGAATACATCATCTCACTCAACCTTCACAGTCACTCAGTAATGTAAACAGCACAGTAGCCCCCTCTTATCTGCAGGGGATGGGTTCCAACACCCCCAGTGAATGTCTGAGACGGTGAATAGTACCAAACCCTATACATACTGTGTTTTTTCTTATACCTACTTACCTATGATCAAGTTTAATTTATAAATCAGGCACAGTAAGATATTAACAACAACAACTAATAATAAAAGAGAGCAATTATAATAACATGCTATAATAAAAGTTATGTGAAGGTTGTCTCTCTCTCTTTCTCTCTCATAACCAATCTGATAACTGAGATGAGCACTAAGTCACTGATGGGCAGGTAGTGTACACAACATGGATACGCCGGACAAAGGGATGATTCATGTCCCAGGTAGGGCAGAGTGGGATGGTACAAGCAAGTTTTCATCATACTACTCAGAATAGCTTGCAAATTAAGTTTTAAATCATTTATTTCTGGAATTTTTCATTTGACATTTTTGGAGCACAGGTGACCCAGGTAACAAATTACATGAAGCAAAGCAGGGGATAAGAGGATCCACTGTATTATTATCTTCATTTTACTGATGAGGAAACTAAAGCTCTGGAAGGTAATTAGACCAAGTTCCCAACTAGATGAAAGACAGTGACCTTAAGATACAAATGCCATACTTGTGTACTGCTGTGTTTGACTTTTTGATGCAGAAAAGGAAAGAAAGCACAGTGTCTGCCTCAGGGAGTTAAACAAAGCAGGAACCAAATAAAATCCATTGCCCCTGTAGCTCATTCCCATAGTGAGTGACCTTTCACGATGTTTTTGGATGACTAAGCTCCACTTAATGAACAGGCCAGGTAAACCAGCCCTTCTTCTCTTTAACATACTGTCTGCAAAGCATGTCAGCTGACGTCCCTGGCACACACTTCCCTGCACAGAGACTGTTCTGCCTGCCTAACCTCCCTGCTCCCAACAGATAAACTGAATATGTATTCCCAGTCCCTTGGGTTTATTAGAGTTCTTACTATTAGAATTCTGAAATTATTAAATATAAAGAAGACTACTAAAATACAAGAGTAAAACACCAGGTAGTTTTTAATCCATTAAAAACCATATTAATTGGTTTTAGATTCTCAATCCTAGTACATACACTACTTGGATACTATCTTTACATGTAGTAATGAGTCAATAAGAAAATACAGAAAACTAAGGAAAATTGGTAACTCGATCAGTCATTTAACACACAAGGATCCTAATATGAAAAGGTAGTCACCCTCCTTACCAGGGAAACACGAATCCCAGCTTCAGCGTCATGCCATTGCATGTACACGAGAAAAATAAAAATGTCTGACAGTGCCTTGTGCTAACGAAGGTGGGCACAGCGTAGCTGGAACGCTCACACACTGTGGGAGTAGAAATGAGCACAACCACTTTGGAAAGCTGACAGCATCTGTAATGATGAAAATTACATACCCTGTGATCCAGCAATTCAACTTCTAGGTATCTACCCAAGGCAAAGGCATGGCGTGTTCATCAAAAACGCGTGTTGAAATGTAGAGTGGCACTGTGGTAATAGCACAAAATGGGAAGTGATCCAAATGGTTAGTATTAGTAGAAAAAGACAGTGATTCAGTTATATAATGGAATGTTTCAGAACAATCAGAACGCGCTAACTATGTTTACAACTAACAACCTGGATGAATTGCACAAACATAAAGTTGAGCAAAAGAAGCAAGACATGAAAGAATATATTCTGTATCCTGCCCCTTAAATAAAGGTCAAAACATTAAAATGATCTATGGAGACTGAAGTCAGAATAGTAGTTACTTTGGGCAAGGCTGGTGGGAATGTGACTGGGACAGAGGGCGGGCAAGGGTGACTTTAGGAACATTGGTAATGCTCTGTTTCTTGATCTAGGTAGCAGTTACAAAGATGTGTTCACTTGGAGAACATTTATTTAAAAATTGATACTCGCATTATGTTGAGTGCATTTTCTCTATTTATATTATAAACCTTACAAAGAATTATTTTTAAGTAAGGTATGAGGAAAAGAAAAACCAACCAATAAAAGCCTGGGCAGAAAATAGAAACGTATAGATGGTTGAAACACTCAGATTGTTTATTTTCTCACTCCATTTTAAAGCCACTAATGCTGGAAAGATTGGATTGTGAGTAAGATTTGTGTTTTAAAAAAAGACAGAGAGAGAGAGAAGAGAAAACATGAAACCAATCCAAACTCAAAAGAAAAAACTATTGACTGTGGCCCTACCTCAGAAGATTGTCAAATGCATATGCACATACATAATTTACATTAGTATAAAATAATTACAAAATTTAAATAGACATACTCACCTTATTTATTTCATATATATCCCAACCAACAACCTGGCCCAAAGCAGGGCATGAAAGCTTTTTTTTTTTTTTGTATTGACAAACAGAAAACTGTGTCCTTAAGGTGTCCAGAAATTCTGACTCTCTAGGTTCTTTTCAAACATGACACTAAACACCTTCATAGATTTAATTATTTTCTCCTAATGAAAGGAGAGTAGCTGTGTGCTTTTGACCTGGAAAATTATTAGCTGTCCTGGGCAACTCAGAACCCCGGAGCCTTCCTTTCCTACTACATCTGTTGATATCTGATAACTTTCATGGCCCTTAAAATGGTAATCTGTCCCTTGGAAATTTACCCAGCAAGTTGATAATGACTTAAACTTTATTGGAAGGCACAGACTTCAGTAAAATTCCCAACAACCTATTTTTTAGTAAGAAATGTCAAATAACAAAATGCAAAAATAATAATTTTAATTTTGTAAATACTCAAAATATGTTTCATCTGCAATATAGTTGAATAACTGTTCCTTTTTTAATTAAACACACACACACAGATAAAACTGGCTTCCCTCCCTGCCACCCCTGCCCACAGCTCCCAATCCTATGTCCCACAGGAAGCTTTCTCGGAATTTCTCAGACTTTCTGGGGTCCCTTTCCCTCCTCTCCCCACCTCTCCCCTCCCCTCCTCTTTCTCCTGCTTCCCACCCAGGCTCAGCCTTCTTTTCTGAAGCCATCCTTCCCTGTGCAATACAAACCTGGGGCAAAGACCACTTTCCTCATTTCCCCCAAATACTTGGACAAGTCTTTTGTTTATAATAATAAACACTCTGCTCCTTGTGTGTCAGACATTCCTAACTCCTATTTTTTTTTTCTCACTGGCAGATTTTTCTTCTAAAGTCTCTGATTCCCTAGCATTGGGGTTCATCCTTCATCTCCCCAAACTGCCCTCAGATACCTACTTCAGAGATTGCTCCAAAACCGTTCATCTCCCATTGGGAATACTTCTACCTTCTCTTTCTACACCTCTTTCCCCCAACTCATCCCAGCTCTACCCAGAGAGCCCTGTATAAGTAACTGAATCCAGCCTTTAACGTGCTGACACTGATAACATTTCCTAGAGGGAAATTGTTCGGATAGCTCTTAAGTTCACATTATTAATCGAATGAAAACTATGAGGGCACCGTTAGTTCTGAATTTTTGGACAGAATTGCTTTATCATGTTTCTTGTCGGTGGATCAGCCCTCGCCACTCCTGCCTCATTTCTTCCCTCCAGCTGTGCGTGCGCGTGCTCTGCTGTGTCCGCTGACCCACCTCTTCTCCCTCCTCCCTCTCCCCTCCCCTCTCCCCTCCCCTCTCCCCACCCTCTCCCACCAAGGAAAGGCCTTACATTTTGTTCATTAGCTTAGCTGTTTAGTTGCCGGATAAGAAGCTGGCCCTGAAACTAAGCTTGGCATAGCTCCCAGACGAAGGTTCAAAGTGCTCTCCTACCTGGAGTTAGCTCTCTGGCTGTGCTCAGCTTCACTGGGTCTTCACTGGGTCTCCAGAGCTCGCGCGGGGAAGGCGCGAGAGTCCTATGTACCCCTTTCAAATTCCGAACCCTGACAGAATGGGTCCTAGGTGTTGAGTGTGTAGTAGTAAATTGATATATCACAATAACAGAAAGCCTAAATTCTAGAAATCTAGATATGAAAATGGACTTTGCCAAATAGCACACTATGTATAATTCAGGCATTTAGATTCAGATTATCCGAAGGAGGGCTTCAGATAATAACCGTCTTGAGCGGTATCAGTTCGTCAGGGACAGAGTGGTTTGGGAAAGCACGTTAATGGGACGTCTACGGAAATCCTCTAAGGACAGCTGGTCCCGGGAGACTTTCCAGCCTTTCAGTTATTTGCTCCGGGGTTAAGGCTCTATCACCGCCCTGAATGCTCCTTTGAGCGGCGAGTCCTGGCATCGCACTGGTGGCAACTCATTGTCTTGTGGTCCTTCTTGGGGATTCAGAAACTGTCTTCCGTCAGCCTTGTCATCCGTCTCTGTTACAGTTTTGCCGTTTTAGGATTATATGTTATTATCTATACATCATGTCATCCCATCTTCTGAACTGACTTCTAAGCCCCATACTGAAAGACACGTGCTCTTTTCTATGCCACCGAAATGCCTGGTTTATGCCCTCCCGGGTCCTTTAAAACCAAGGTCTAAAGCAGGGAGGGATGGCATCGCTGCTCAGAAAACTACCGCCACTGATAACCAATTACAGTGTTAAAAGCTAAATCTTGTACGCTTCCCCTCCTGCCCCACAGGGATCCAGAAAAAGAGTCTGGTGTGTGGAAACAAAGCAATCGCTTAAAATGTAACAAGGCACATCCCCAAACTAAAGCGATGACTCACCCTACACAGGCAATATTGATATTTCAGATTATATATAATTGAGCCGAGGTTGTAGTTTATTTTCCAAGTGCAAACATGTGTTTAATTAGAGCAAAATGTGCATCTCTGTAACACTGAATTTTAAGTACCAGGTTCTAAAGTTTATTGATTGATGATTATTGTGGGGAAACATGAGCTCTTATGCATAAATCTTTTGACAGGAGCTGTCTGTCAAAAATAATGATCCTTTTAAAACTCATGAATAAATAATGATGCAGGTCCACTTTACATAAAAATACATACTCATTTACACTCTGTCCACTGAAATGAAATATGGTTATTTAAAATAATGACTCTGTGATGGGTGAGTAATGAAACATTATTAATTTAACACACATGGTATTTTATACTTATTCTCAAATTACATGCATCTATTTTCAATATTAACACATTAGGCTGTTTTTTTAAGACCTCTAACAAAACATCTGGCACAGAAAATCCTTTCGTGGATGAGATTGTGAATTTTAATTCCGCCACACTGGGGTCTCATTTTGGTCACAAGCGGGAAAGTAATAAACGTGCTGTCACCGTGCTGATGTTTTATTGTCGGCCCTGGCTCGGGGCAGCCAGGAGCCACCTCCTGCTCCTCCCCGGGAGAAAACGGGCATGGTTGAGAGGGACAGCCATTTGCCTTGCTTCATCCTTTCCCATCTGGAATTTGATTCTGTTAATGTGTCTTTTCTTCCTGTATCCCACCCTGATTGTCCATCTGTTTGCTGAGGAACAGTTAGGGGTGGTCCTCATATTTGGCCTTTCTCTGAATGCTCTCACCAGTAATTCAGAAACAGAGGAACTGGAAACTAGGGAAACTTGTGTCCCACTTTTCCTTGTAGAAGATTTAGATTCACTCTTCTGCTGCCCCTCAACCTTTCAGTTATTTCCTCCTCCTTCTCTCTTTTCTCTCCCGTTGTGATCCAACAATAGAGGTGGTGATAGTGGAAAAGAGCCTCTGGTCAGGATCGGGAATGGGAGTCAGCCGCTTTGGAAAGATGGGAAAGAGGAATTATTGCTGAGTTTCCTTGTTCTGCACTTTCCCAAGCTGAGCTGTTCCCCTTCTAATCCCCAGCTGGTTTTCAAAAGCCTAGGTTTTCGAATATGAGTGCTAACGGCAGTTTCTCCCATCATTGCACAGATGGGGAAACTGAATGAAATAATGTGCATCTTGCACATATATGAGGCTTGTCCTCAAAAAGCCCATCCATTGTTAATATAACAAGAACAGTTTGTGAGATATCAGTGTAACCTGGCAGCCAAGAAGAGTGGACTGGAATGCACGTGTGTAAACAATGACGACTTCACTGTAGTCAGTGGGGGCGGTAGATGCCTTGAGTGAGGGTGTGTACTGTGTGTCCACCACATTCACAATGAGCTAGTAGAGGAAGGAATCTGCATCAGACTTTGCATTAAGCTTGAACATTCCCTTGTGGAAACTATTGGGATGCTTCAGAATTCACAACTATGGGCAACTGGTGATTGGCAGCCTCACCAGGACAATGTGCTCATGTATCACATGAGCACGTAGAGTTTTTTGGTGAAACATCAAATCATCCAGGTGACGCGACCTTGCTGTAGCCCAGATTTGGTGCCCTATGACTTCTGGCTTTCCCCTAAACTAAAATAACCTTGGAAAGGGAAGAGATTTCAGTCCAATGATGCGATTCAGGAAAATATGATGGGGAACTAACGGTGACTCAGAGAACTGTGTGAGGTCCCAAAGTGTCTACTTTGAAGGGGGCTGAGGCGTCATTGTCCTGTGTACAAGGCTTCTTGTACCTTGTATCTTCTTCAATAAATGGCTGTTTTTTGTATTACATGGCTGGATATCTTCTGGACAGAACTTATATGTCTGCTTTGGTTATGTTGTGCTGTTGTCTTATTTCGAAGGTATTGCCCCTCATAAATCCCAGGACTTCTTTTTGCCTGATTTTTCCTTCCCTTCTTCCTTTCTGCCTGTTTCCCTGCCAGCATTCTTTCTCTCCTTCATCAGTAATTATTGTTACTCGGGGTTTGGCCCTCGGGTTCAGGAAGGAATTAAAAACAGACATAGTCCCTGCCTCACCAGGGTTGGGATGCAGACAAGCAAAGCCGCAATTATGTCCTTAGGTTAATTCTCACCTCTGCTGTGCTGGAATAACTGATTTATGTACATCCCTAACTTGAGTCAGAAAGATGTAGAGCCATTGGCAGAACTCTTGAAGAACTACTGCTTCACTCATCTTGCTCACATAGAGGGCCAGACTCTCAGCTGTGCCCGTCGGGTAGGTTCTGGTGTCTGTATTTAACAACACCTGAAAGTGAAAACTTTATGGGTGCAGCCAGAGGATTTGATGAGAAAGGCGGGACTTAGGTCCTGTAGTGAGAACTATAAACATTTTATTACCTAGTCTTACACTCTCCGATCACAATTGCCAGCCTGGTGAAGGTAACCATCTCTGTTCTAGTTCCTCTGAATCCCCTTTTCTTTGTCCTCTGATGACTATAGGAGGCATCTAGCCTGTGATTCAGAATACATGCTGTTCTCAGTGAGCTGCTACTTTGCGACTATGTAAGGAACCATGTTTAGTACCAAACCTCGCCCTCCCCCAGATCCTGATTGCCTGTTTTTCAGGTGGCAGGAAGAGCTGTGGGCTGCCGCTGCTGCTCTGTGGTGGCTGCCTCTGAAGCTCTGTGAGTCCCCTTTCTGAGGGCTGACTGTTCTACACGCTCTTGCAATTGAGTGGACATTCTGAATTCCCTTTGAATGCAGGAGCCATGTGCTCTTCGGCATCCAGAAGCCAGATTAACTCATGGAGCCCAGTCTGACATTTCTGCGGGGACCTTGTGAAATGCTTCTTGGCAGCAGGAGCCCTGGAGCCTTCTCTGTCTAACTCCTGGCAGCCAGTGTTCGCCGTGCCATGTACATTATCGCTGATGCATTTCCTCTTGCTGGTTTGGGGCTAGAATGACAAATCTGTCAAGACCATTTTGAATCTTGAGTCTGTCATCCATCTTGATTTTATGCTTCTGAAAATTTCATTATTGTGACCCCTTCAATGTCATGTAAAGCCTGAGCCAAAACACTGGCAGTTTCAGATTAAGAACAGAGAACTGAAAATGCAACTGGACACCTCTAAGTGGGTATTGATCCACTAACATGTTCTGCTTTGTGGTGGCCATCCAGCCGGGCCATGTGGCTTTTTGTTGTTTGACCGTTCTATGTTATGAAATATAAAATACACAATGAAAAGTGCCCCAGACAAAGACATACTAAATTTTCACAAAGCAAACAGCTACGTAATCTCCTCCCACATCAAGAATAGAAACTTCATCTGATACTGCCCAGTCATCACCCTGGAGGTGACCACTGCCCTGGGTTCTACGGAAGCCTCTGCTTTGCTTCATAGTTTCATCACATAAGGGTATGCTCCCAAGAACAAGAGTTTAGTTTTGTTTGTTTTTTGATGTTTATATAAATTAAATCATACAACATTTCTTCTTTTATGTCTAGCTTGTATTTTACACTACTTGTGGTATCTTTTGATGAACAGAGTTCTTAATTTTAATATTATTTAATTTATCAATTTTTCTTACTGTAAGCATTCTTTCCCTTACTGGATCGTAAAGATAATATTCCATTTTACTTTTTAGGGACTTTACCTTGTTTTCCCTTTCACACAGAGATCTCCAGTGAATCTAAAATCAATTTTTTGTGTGGAGTTAGGTAAGAGACTCCAGATTCATTTATTCATGTTACCCATTCATCCAGTATCTCTCCAGGACGATCCCTTGAGAAGCCATGGTTTCTCACTGTTCTGTAGTTGCTCTTTGTTGTAAATCAACAACCCCTGTTGCTGCTGCTGCTGATTTCTTGCATCTTTTCTACTTGCCAACTTTGTGCCAAGATCACAGTGTCTTAGTTACTGTAGCTTTATAATAAGACTTGGTATTTGAGAGAACAAAACCTCACACATTTTTTCTCTTCCATACTGACCTATTCTTGTTTCTTTGTGTTATCATGCAATTTTCAGAATCAGTTTTTGAAAGCACCAGGATTTATAAACAATAACATATCAAATCATTAAGCTATACACCTGAAACTAATGTTACATGTTAATTATACCTCAATAAGAAATAAGTTAAAAGTTTAAAATATTGTAATGTAAAATAAAATAATGTCAGAAAATTTTTTTAGTATATTTTTAAATCACCATGGGAGTATTGATATCTTTAAATATTGAGCCTTCTAAATAATCGATGTGGTATGTTACTCTGTTAGATATCTTTTATATTACTTAATATTTAATGGTTTATGTTGGAATTTTTATGTACATAGATTATTAAATTTATTTCTAGATTTAAAACTTCCTTTGGATGCTATTTTAAGTAGTATATTTTTTTCTAAATTTTATTTTCTGTTTCTTTTATATAAAAAATACACTTGGCTTTTGTTACATTCATTTGGTAGCTTTGCAAAGTTCACTTATGAATTTTAATGATTGTGTTATTGATTCTTTTTGAAAATATCTTTTTAATTATTTATTTCTAAGTTATATAGCTTTTATTCCCTTTTTTAAAAAAAATGTTTTTATTTATTTATTTATTTTTAGAAAGAGGGGAAGGGAAGAAGAAAGAGAGGGGGAAACATCAATGTGTGGTTGCCTCTCCACGCTCCCTACTGGGAACCTGGCCCACAACCCAGGCATGTGCCCTGACTGGGGATCTAACTGGCAACCCTTTGGTTCACAAGCTGGCACTCAATCCACTGAGCCACACCAGCCACGGATACTTCTTTTTTTTAATTTACTGAGTAGACTACGGCGTTGAATAGAAGTGTGATAGCAAGCAACAGCAAATTTCTTTTTTAAATATCAAAAAAAATCAACAGTTTGGCAGTAGACATGTCAAATACTTTAGGTTTGTAATGATAGCTCTGTTAAGATTAAGTTTTCTTCTATTTTCTTAATCATGAATGCATGTTATACTTTATCAAATATTCTTAGTGCATCTACTAATATATCATGTAATTTTTCTCTTTTATCCTGCCTATATGGTCAATACATTAATTGTTTTTTTAATGTAAAATCAATTTTCAATTCCTGGAAAAATATATAGGTCCTGGTTTATTATCCTTTTTATAGATTGCCAGATTCAATCAGATAGTATTTTGTTTAGGACTTTTGCATCTAATTTATGAGTAAGAATAGCCAGTAATTTTCTTTGTACTATCCCTGAAAGACTTTAGAATCATGATTATAATTACCTAGAAAATTAGTTAAGGAATATTTCCTCTCTTACTATTTTGTATGATTAGTTTTATTTCTTCCTTAAGTATTTGGTACAATTTATTAAAGAAGCAATTTTTGACTGGGTTTTCCTTTGTGAAAGAATATTTAACTAGAAAATCAGTCTCTCTAATACAACAGGATCATTTAGCTTTTCCACTTCCTTCTATTTCAGTTTTGGTGTGTTTTATATTTCTAGGAATGTATCAATTTGTCTTAACTATTCACTGACATAAAATTTATAATTTTTAAATTTCCCTTTATTATTGGCAGTAATATCTGTTTTTTGTGATATGTTTTATATTTTAATATATTTTCTAATTTACATTTTACTTTGTTAATTTGACACATGGATTAATTGTTTTTCTTGATTCCCACAAAAAAAGAAAGACTTTTGAGTTAACTTTAAAGTTAACTTGCTCTGATAAATGTATATATTTTCATATATTTATGAAACATTTATGGGACATTACCGTGGAGCATGGGTGGTGGGATGGGCTGGGGCCGTGGTGGGATCAGTCCACCTTGGCGGAGGGAGCATTTTATCACTGACATTATTTAGAGTTGCCGGGTATGATCATAATAAGACCGACTTGAACTTTGATTTCTTATTGCAATCTTGTTTTTAAACCCTCCCAAGAAAACGTACTCCTTTCAAGCCTGTATTCCACGGACCACGCCTCCTGTCCTGGGATAAGTGGCCCAAATCCAGGCGGAATGCTCATGAGTGAGCACAGAAAGCTGTGAAGACAACAGCTGTTATTTTATGGTGTAAAACTGAAATTAAAAATGTAACAAGTTGAATGCATTAAAGCATAATTAATCAGTATTAGCAATAAAGTGATATATTTTGTTTCATTTTGTTTTGTTCTGTTACATGAAAATGTACCCTGACCTAACAATGTAATCAGGACAAAGCAATTAAGTAAAAAGTAATGTGAGTCTTTTCAGAATAATGTCAGAATGGTACATGCAAAGAACATTGTATTAAGATTCAGCTAGCCTTGTAAACACTTAATTTTTAAGCCTCAATCTTCATTTCAAAAATCAATTCTTATGACTTTTTTACTACTTCACGAAAAGATCATGAAAATAAAAGATTATAGCAAGTGAAAGCACTTTGAACATTATAAACCTGTGTACAACATAGGCTAATATTTTAAAACGGTGAACAAAGATATAACAAAAATCTTTTAATAATATACATTTTTATGTATATTAAAATGTCTCTGCACTTTCTATGAAATGATTTAGTTTTATATTACTTACTCAATTTTCATACAGGGGTGTCCACCTGCAGTCCATGGGCCGCATGCAGCCCCAGACGGCTGTGAATGTGGCCCAATACAAAATTGTAACTTCTTAAAACATTATGACTTTTTTTGTGATTACATGTTGCAATGCATTTAATGCATGGCCCAAGACAACTCTTCTTTTTCCAGTGTGGCACAGAAACGTCAAAAGGCTGGATACCCCTCTTAGTATATCTGCTTTTTAAGCTACACTATTCTTATTCTAAACCAAAGTAAGAAGAAACAAAAATTCTTGTTGTCTACATTCGTCCCTTTAGAAAACAGTCAGTTGTCGCATACTATGTATTTAGTGTCCTATCATACACTGAGCTACAGAAACAAGAGAAAACAAATAGGAACATTCTCAGTCCCCTGCATTTCCAGATTGTCTTCTGGAATTCGAGTTGAATAATACAGATTCGACGTGATTATTCTTCCCAAATAAGTCTTATTTCTTGAGTATTTTATGGGATTGAATTTTAAGTTTTTGTCATTTTTCACTTAATATTTTGAATGACTAGAAAATGACTTCATTTCCCTACAGCTTTTAATTTTTTGTTTGTGAGTTTATTCATATATTATTTTTTCTGTTAGTCTACTCATATATTTTTCTCTGTACACTATTTTTAATTAGAAAATTATATTTAATAGAAATATCTGATAAGAAAATGGGTATATGCAGTGTGAATTATACTACCAAAGTAAAGACAGAGAGAGAGAAGGCAAGTACAACACATCAAAGCTTTGTCAGTCTCTAAGTTTTGAAGCAAGTACGAAGCTGCTACTAAAACATAGAAAGTCATTGTTGATTCCACAGACCATAATACTCCCAGGCTCAGTCAGTGGCATGTGGGAAATTTGGACCCAGTTCTTTTGAAGAAGAAGCATAAAGAACATTTCCCTCCAAATTTTTAAAAATGGGATTCTCATACTAGTTTCAAGGCATCACTGATTCTTGAAACTAAAGGGGTGTGTGTGTGTGTGTGTGTGTGTGTGTGTGTGTGTTTCAAGCTGATGTGGCTCAGATGAAGCTCATCAAGTTTTCCATGCACACATTAAGTCAAAGAGTTTTATTTTTAATGAGCAAATCTACTAATATTATGTAATTTCTTATGTCATATTAAAATGCACCCTATGCAGCCATTCTTAAGGAACCAGATTATGCTGAGTTCTGTGATGGACTTGCCTGTTTCCACCAGGTACTTTCTT
Organism: Carollia perspicillata; assembly: GCA_004027735.1. Taxonomy (NCBI): domain Eukaryota; kingdom Metazoa; phylum Chordata; class Mammalia; order Chiroptera; family Phyllostomidae; genus Carollia; species Carollia perspicillata. The sequence goes on along the minus strand of PVKM010000770.1, from coordinate 38,885 downwards.
TTCCGTAACAAGACAGTACTCCATTTGGTGTTCATGACGGCACAATCCTCATGTAGAGCACTCTGTAAGGTCGAAAATCTCCATTGTGAAAAAGAAAGTGATAGGCAGCAATCACTGTATTTTATTTTTTAGAAAGGACCCTGGATTTCATAAGAGAAACCCTCAAATAATATGTTTATAGTTAATGTTTTGGGACTACCTATACATGAAGGCAAATTTAACATATAAATTAATTATGGTTAGTCATCCTTATTAGAGGGCAAGACAGGCAGCATCATGGAATTCCACAACAAACATTCCAAACTCAGATTACCTTTGCCCACACCCAAATGATCATTCTTTATGTACTAAACTTGCTTGAAGCAAGGTTAGAAGGTATGAATTTCATTTCCTTTAATTTTCCCTGCTCTTCTTAGCTGCTGGCCACTGAGATAAGAAGCAGAGAGGGAAACAAGCAGAGAGGGAGTTGAATATGCTTCAAGAAATACATAAACTTGATTTTTAAAATGCTTCTAAATATTTGATTAGATTCATTAGAATGATGCATCTTATGTTCTAAATACTACATTCTAAAAATCATATATTCTGAGTGTTGCTGATCACCAGATTTAAACAATATTGTAACGTGTGTGGGGTTTGGTGCTATGATGGAATTTATTTTACTATGACCATCGTCATCATCGTCATCATCATCATCATCATCACTGTACAGAGTCATTTTGTCAGCATTGCCCAGGCTAAATGGCCCTTGTCTATCAACAGTTTTGTCTACATGTTCCAGCTTTCAAAGGATGGTTTTCATGACTCCAGCAAACCCATCTTATAACTTAGGGTCAGTGACCCTTTGTGATCAGTGTGACTTCCTTCATGTTTTATACAAGGGCATGGTTTATTTTAGATGAAACATATGAGAAAAGTCACACAAATGATATGAGAGGAAAACAAAACTTAAATAGTTATCAAGCACCTACTCTGTGTCAGGACTCATTCTGGTGTGAAATATGACGGTGAATGAAGTCTACACTGTCCTTGTCCTCATGGAGATCATGGACCAATGGGAGAACAGTATAATAAGGGCTCTTACAGTCAACACATAAGGATCTGTGCAAATACACAGCAGGACCTCTTACTCAGACTTGGCCAGTGGGACATCATCGAAGCCTTCACCAAGGAAGTGTTGACGATTTGGAACATGAAGAATCTCTGAGAGTTACCCAAACACGAGAGGCTGGGAAATGAAATGGTAGTTCCAGAAAGAGAAACCATTCTGTTAAAGGTACTGGGCCCGGGGGAGCAGGAGCGTCCCAGGAAGGTGCCGTGAACACGAGGACAGGGGAGGGATGAAGCTAAAATAGGGCAAGGTTCAAAGCAAACCCTGCAGAAACTTTTTCAACTTATCAGTTGAATTTGAACATTATTCTGAAGCAATGAGAAGGCACTGAAGAGTTTCAGGAAAGAAGGTATTATTATGTTTGCGTATTTTAAATTTCACCGTGCCTGGAGCAGAAAGCATAGAGCAGCGAGTTAGGGAACAAGTACAGCAGTCTAAGTGGGAGAGGGTGAGGGCAATGGTGACAGTGATGGTAGGAAGGACCGAACAATCTGTCATCTTTCAAAAGACCCCAGACTGCATTTATGATTGAGTCGACGTATGAGATTTAAGATGGATTTCTTAGAGGTAGCATTAAATAATACTGTTTCATTACATTCCCTTATAAAACTACTACCATGTAACTCTAATTCAGTATGATAACAGAAAATGCATCAAACCTGTGCTCTGGCTACAAAAGTTATCTTTCATAGTCCAGCTGCTGGACAATGACTGTATTTTTATGTTAGAATTCTTATTCTTACCCTCTCAGAATTCATATTGTAGGATGCTAATAAGATTCTTGATATTTTGAAGTAATAATTTAGTTCAAATGTGACATTAAATATTCAGTTATTTGTAGGTTTTCATCTTTCGATGAGCACATTTCAGGCCATTTAAATGTTTTTTTTTTTAATTTAAATTATTTTATTGTTGTTCAATTATAGCTGTCTATTTTTTCCCCGCTCCTCCCCCACCCCCTCCAAACCCACCTCCCTCCCTTGCTTCCACCCTCTCTCTTGGTTCTGTCCTTGTGTCCTTTACAGTGTTTCCTGAAAACCCTTCTCCCCTCTGTCCCCTCCCTTCTCCCCTCTGGCTATTGTTAGATTGTTCTTAACTTCAATGCCTCTGATTATATTTTGTTTGCTTTTTTCTTTTGTTGATTATGTTCCAGTTAAAGGTGAAATGTTCCTTGTGACAGGGATTGGTGTATGCCTCCCAGATATGGCCTAGGTAGCTTTGAGGCAAAGTTAGGGGGAAGACTTCCTATAGAACTTTTTGTATTTCTGATATTTAAACCATGTGGCTATTACCTACTTAAAAGAAATATTAGATGTTTTAAAAAATGAAACATGAACATTTTCTTTTATACAAATTACACATGTGTTCTGAAAATTCAAAACCACTTTCTGAGGGAAGGAGTTATTGCCAGTCAAAAGTTGTTAAGAATTCAGTTCCATTCCCATCTCTTATAGGCCCATAAATAAAGACCTACAAGTAGTTTATGTGGCTTCGAAAGTAAAAATGTTTGCCTCAAATTAAAACTCGTAGTTTGACTGGGCGATGAAAATTAGTGTGTGACCTTGAACCCTGAATCTCAGGAAGTCGTGGGCATTGCTGTGCATAATCCGAGAGAGAGAGAGATAAAAGGATTGAGACACTCCTCCAGGAAACATTCCAGAGAATTTCCAGGAGGCTCCTCTGGCCTGCTAGCCCCGACACTTGGTCTGTATTATCACTCCAGGGCTGGAAGCCATAAAGAATAGAATATACACAGGAAATGGTTACAAAGAGATAAGAGAAAGTGGTTTAACAAAAGAACATGGGAGGCCCCTGCTCATTATTACCATTTAGGAAGGGCAAGAGGAAAGAAAAATGAAAACTGGCTTCTATAAAAGAGAAGCTTACCAAATGTTAACTGAAAATTCAAGTGTATTTTAGTGAATGCTGCTAGAGAAGATATTTATGAACTCCTGAGCCCCTCATATAGGTAATTATTATATGCAAGTTTGTACATGTGACCTTTCTATCTGAATTATAAGCTTTTGGAGAAGAGGTACAGTGTCTTCTGTTTAAAAGGCAAGGGATTAAATGCATGTATTTGGGATCAAATCCTGGTTCTACCATTCACTAGGTATATGACCTTGGACAAGGCGGGGAAACTTTCAGAGCATCAGCTTCCTGCTCTGTACAATAGTATGTGCCCAGAGAGTAGTTTTGAGAATTAAAGGAGTTAATATTTGTAAAGCACTAAGATAATGATTGGCACACAGTAAGTATTAAATTAATGTTTATTAAAAAATACATGTGAATAAAACAGAAGTTTGCTTAAGTAAACTCTACTCAATCAGTGTCCCACTGCCTCAGAAGAGTGTTAGTTGAAGCCTTAAGACTGAAGTTCACGACTCTCATCTACTCCCTTACCTACCCCTGTTCCAACAGCAGAATTGTTTGCTTACCAAGACTTTGCTGTGTTTATTCCCAGATCCATTTAATGACATAATTTTTGCTTTTTAATTACACATTGGAGTCTTATGAATAAATCTATTACATATGCATTCAAAGAAGAATTTTTGTGTGAAAACTACACTGAAGGCTTTTTACAATTTTGATAAGCAGGTATGTTTTTTTCTAATATAAATACATACATACATACATACATACATACATACATACATATGTAAATACTGCTGGGTTCAGTATTGATGAAATAAGCCAAAAGATGGGAAAAAGCAGAAATCTGGAAAGTTCATAAGTTCTGGTTCTACTTAATAACAACTGAAATTGGAAATGACAGTTGCTGCTTTGTAGTATGGTTTGTGCAAGAAAGACAATTTAGGATTTCAAGGGAATGGCCCACATGCAATAGCAAAAATGTGGCTCTACAAAGTTTGATCAATTTAAGTGGATTTATATGCTTTAAGCTCAGAGAAAACATCTTTGATTATTAAGGATCTTTTTTGCTGATTTTCTGAACAAATAAAATTTTCAACACCAGTTAAAAGGATTTCTACCACCATTAAAACTATTGGGGTTTTAGAATACCTGGCCTGGCTTTGAATCTAGGCTCTGCCACTTACTAACTCTGAGCTCTGGGTAAAATAACTTGCTTAACATTCCCAGAAATTAGTTTCCCCATCTACAGCATTGAAGTGTCCACAGTTCCTCTGAGGCTTTGTGGAGGATTCGCTGCAATACCACATGTAAAGAAAGTATTCAGCTTGGTACACAACACATGGCAAACATTGACCACTATAATAATTGTGGTTTTCTGCTTTCATTCATCATTTAACTTAGTGTCTTATATGCTTTAGTTTTAATAAGTGTTTACTATTTTTTTTAGGTAATGATGATTAAATCATTCCATAAATAATTTTGATTGTACTGCAAGGTCCTGTTACAAAATCTTTTATTATAAAATCATAAGCATGTGATTCTGAAAATAACAATATCACAATCAAGCACATGATTTAACTTTTTAGGTGAAATGTTCAAAATAAAACTATAAATTATTACAGCCATAATATTATGTTACCAACCATGTTCAAGCAGGTATTACTACTGCTGGTCCCTATACTTGTGAAACACTAAAATATGATGCTTAGAACACAGAAAAGAATTTTTATTTTATTTTATGTTATTTTTTTCTTGATGGATTTTAGAGTGAAAGGGAGGAGGAGGAAGAGCAAAAGAAGGGGAAGAGAGTGAGAGGGAGAGAGAAAGGGAAACATCAACCTATTGTTCCATTGTATGTGCCCTTGCTGGGTTTGAACCTGCAAACCTGACATATCAGGATGCAGCTCTAACCAACTGATCTACCCAGCCAGGGCCAGAAATTAATTTAGACATGGCTCTCTGTCCCTTTTGAGAAGCTTTTATATTAGCTAAAAGTCAGACTAGACATTGAAATGAACCTAACTATTGTTGATCTTATCTTGAAGGAAGCCAAACACAAAATGGAAAAAAAACCCAACTTTCATATTGTCGATGATGAGTAAGGATCCAGTTATTCATGTTTGGGGAAACAGTCATTAATCCTTACAGTCAATAAATATGTATTTATTAAATATATCTTAGAAGAGGAAAATAGAGTCACAGGTGATAAAAACACATAAAGTGTTAAACTATACAGAAATGACATACAGGGTAGCACAGAGAAGGAGGGAAATGACAGCAAGTTCGTGTAAAGATGCGTCATGTGTCTAAATGCTTTTAACAATTTCCCCCCATAAACCTAAATAGCCTGTTCACAATGTCAGACATAATGTCGGGTAGGATAAGCCCTTACAAATTGATAAAAGTATGTGTCGTGGGTTTAAGTGTGGATTTCAAGTAAGACCAAGATTGGAATCCTAACTCTGCCACTCATTAGCTATTTGACACTGAGAAAGTTACTAACCCTATTTGTCTTAATTTCCTCGCCTATAAAATGGAGTAAAGCCTAACTACCCCCAAGGGTTGTTGTGAGAATTCAGTGAGAAAATATAACTAAGCTGTCTAGAGCTGTGCCTGGCACAGGAATACTTCAGAAGACAGCTGTTATTGTGACATGTAAGAATCACCACTACCCTTAGGCTGCGTGGCAGAGTGCCAAGATGTGGTCCCCAGACCACAGGCAGCACAAGCACTTCTTGAGAACCCTTGACATAGACTTACGGAGCTTGTAGCTTGGCTCGGTGCTCTGCTCCTATGTTGATCTACTGAGTCAGCCTCCCAGAGACAGCTGTTCTTTTTTATCTGTTCTACTTTCTAGTCCAAGTTTATACAGTGCGTAGCTGAAGAAGTTAAATTCACTCAAAGACATCAGCCCTATAGTTCTAAAGAAAGCCTTTTTATGGTTTTGGTTGTTAATTTGTTCAGTTTGTTCTGTTCAGTGAATACAGTCGGGACTGATATTTGAGTGCAGGTTTCTTTAGACTTTGTGTCTATCACTTTACAAAACAGGTACGGCTTTACGCAGACCTTTTCATAACGCAGTTAGCAACTCTGAATACATTCTAAGTAATTATCTACAATATTTGATGACTATTAACAGTCTTTGAGCTTAAATGCTTTCATGGTGGATTCATAACGTGTTCCAGCACCAACTCTAGACACTTTGTTCTACCAACAGAGATGTCCAATAAATATTTGTTGATTGATTTATTTTGCCGAGTGATTGAACTCCAAGGCCTCATACAGTGTCCTTATGCACAGCTGTGTAAACTCTATTGAACGAAACTGGAGCTTGCCACATTCCAGAAGTAATCAGGAATGAGTTAGCCAAGTACCTCTTCTCCAGCATGTCGTCCATCAAATGGCCTTAACATCTTGCTGACATAAAAACAGCTTCAGGAGAATAAGAACAATATGACAAAAAATAATCACTTACATAAAGGATTTGGAATAAAAAGGAATAGTAAAAGGACCAAAATGCATGTATCTATTAATAAAGGGAGGAAAGAAAGAAGAGGTCACTTTCAAATTGCAAGGGAGAGTTAAACACAATTTCATACAAGTCGCACGGTTCCTGCCTCACCACTGTAAAATTTCAAATTAACATGCTAAGAGGCTGATGAACTTTACTCAGACCCCTAGATATGTGCCTGAGGTTACCCCTGTGGACACAAATGCCAGAAGCAGGAGGAATGGTTTTGCAGCAAGTGTAGCAAACTTTTAACTACCTTGGCTCCAATCCATCACAACGGATTCATAACTGAAGGAAAATAAAAATTGCAACTGATTATAATAATCTCTGTTTATACTTTCTCCAAAATACAATATTGGAAAAATTAGTTTGTATGTTAGAGTTCTTAGAAAATCAATTCGTTTTCATCTCCAATTTGGAAATGATTAGCTAGATAAATTTATTGACTTTCCCTACACTTTCCTGTCCTAAGTAGGCACTTTCCTATTTAAGTCTAAATTCATTCCTTGCACGTATGTGTGACAGAAAGCAGCAGAAGTGGCACTTACATGCTGTTTTGTCTAAGCCCCTCTAAGCTGGACGAAGTGACAGAAGAAGGAACCCACCTACACTCACTGCGGGCTTGCTGAAATGGTATTTCTTGCAGAAGGTTTTGCACGGGCATTCCCAAAGGGCTGTTTTCTTCTCTGTCCAGTTTTCTAGCATTTAACTCCTTCCCTCAATTAGTGCGCAGCCAAATCCTTCAGACTACTTTGTCTCTTATCTACAGGGAGAAACTAACTTGTAAAGGAAAAGATATGGGGGATGAGATGAAAAAGAAGGAAGCTATGCCTGTAGTTTCCAAATGTCATATTTTCCCAGAAGTTGTCCAGAGATGAGAAATGGTCCAGTTAACATCAGTGAAGAGAGAAAACTCCTTTGTTTGTGACTGTCCAGGGCCTTTAGCCTTGTTTTGTGGAAATCAGCCTGGATAGTTTTGCTTGACTTGGAATGTGACACCAAGGAGGAATATACCTCGGAGTTTAGAAAGCACTCCTCCTCCTACCCGCTGGAGCTCAACTCAGCACAAAGAAATTGACTTTCTGGTCTTTAAGTCCCACTGTGGAGCCTGTGTTTTCCCCCATTTTACAGGCATTCAGTTCACAGTGAACTTGACTCCCAGGACCTTTAGGGAAACATAGAGGGTTTTTTTTTCTTTTTTTTTTCCCAGTGCATCATTTTTTATCCCACTGTCCTGCTATTCATATGGAAAGCAGATATGAGAATCACATATTTCAGCTGAGTAATTCAAAGAGTTGAGTGGGAAAATATTTTGGCTCAAAATCACAAACTTGAAGATTTGCACTTCTCTGTGGATGGTGCCTGAAAAAAGTAAGCACACAACAGAAATGGAGAAGATTCTTCCTTCGAACATGCACACTTGCACACACACAAATGGAGTGGGGCACCTGGCCCATTGTCCTTCTACCCCTCTGAATTTCTGACTTTATTACATGCCCTCCTTCCTAACTATGCATTACTTTTATGGACTCTTATTTGAGTGTGCTTGAGGAACCAGGCATTCTAATGTCATCTAGCTGACAGTTTCTACATACTGTAGCTGAAGAGGCTATTGTCATGAGATGCAAGTGGAAACATGCTAAGGCACGATTGTGTTTGGTATGGGAATTCTCATGCATGCCTTTTTGATTTTGCTGATAATTGATTAATTATTGAGGGATAATTTAAGCACTAGAAAAATAACAGTTCTGATTACAGATATATGGTCTATTATACCCTGAAATATACTCACATACCTCACAACAAGTTTGTCTTTGGGGAGTTAAGGAATTGTTTGCCATGCTCAGAGCTTCTATTTCTTACACAGGGGACATTAAGACACATTACTTACTCACTTAATTCCTCTAACCTAAACATGTGTTTTCACTTGGGCAACCTGGAAAGGTCAGGGACATGATTGATGTTGGTTAGTATCCAGCACCCACTCTGCACTTGACATTCCTCCACACAGAGTTCCCACATCTCTCCATCTCAAGTTTCATGCACTTTTCCTCTGTCCAATTCAAGAACTATAGAAACACTAACACTGAATAAGTCACTAATTTTGAAGTATGGCTTTAGGATGAAGCTCCATGACTGCAAGTTGGGCGATATTGTACTGTCACTTACCCCTGCTGGGCCTGTTATTATATTTGCAAGATGAAGGTGCTGTAAAGTGTGATTTTTCAAGAACTATTGAGCTCTACCATTTTTCTTTGTCATATGGAATCCTTTAAGTGTTTCAGCTATTTATGGTTGTCTGTTGCAACTACCTTTTGCAAGAATTCTATAGTTCTCAAGGAATACATTTTACAGAGGTCTGACTAAACACAACTGGGAGAGATCTGTAGAACTCTATTAACTGAGCACATTATGCTTTCAAACAAGAGTTTTGTCTAGCAAATTAAGGCTTCCATTAAAAAAGCTGTTATGCTGATTTTAGAGAAAATTCAACAAGGGCTGGATAAGCATATTGATCCAGACATATATTGAACTTCAGCATCCCTGTTTCAATTTAAAAGCATAGAAAAAATACACCTGGGGAATGCACTATTACTTTACATAGCTCCTACATTTCCTCCTTTTTTAAAAAATTGCTTTTGTTAATACTATAAACTTACCTTTAGAATTGCTCCTATTTTTAACACTGGTGACCCTATAAATCTGTGAAAGGGTAATTGAAAATTCACAATTAAAGTCACAGTGAGACTTAATCTCTTGCTATGTGATTCTGTCAAAATGAAGATCATCAAAGCATCTTCCAGGACACATGTGGTGCTTGTGACTTAAATGCAAGCTTTTGGCAACAGGGAACAACTCTTCTTAAGTGGTTATTACTCACACACACATTATGCGAACACATAATCAGTGCCTTATTATTTGAGAAGAAGGAATTTTCCTTTCCCTCTAAGTAAAACAATAAGACATACAGTGCCATATTAAAACTTCAGTAGAGTGGTGGCGGGGGGAGTAGAAACCTAAAGTATGTGTTTGGAAGTGGCAGATCCTGATATTCTACAATCAGCCTCAAGACTGATGACTCAAGGGCTTAGTGTTCTTCTCAGAGCACATCAGTGTATGTTCACTCTACACTTCTTTCTTAAAAGTGTTTTATTGTTTATGTTGTTTCACTTGTCCCAGTCTTCCTCTTTGCCCCCTCCACCCAGTCCACCTCCCACTACCATAGTCCATCCCCACACCATTGTCCATGTTCATGGGTCCTTTATACATGGTCTAATCCCTTTCAATCAGTCCCCACCTCCCTTCTCCCCGCCTACAGCTATCAATCTGTTCCATGTTTCTGTGCCTCTGGTTCTATTTTGCTTATTAGTTTATTTTATTTGTTAAGTTCTTCTTACAGGTGAGATCATATGGTATTTGTCTTTCACTAAGTGGCTTATTTCACTTAGCATAATAGTCTCTAGTTCCATCCATGCTGTCACAAAAGGTAAGAATTCCTTCTTTTTTTACTGCTGCTTATTATTCTATTGTGTAAATGTACCACAGTTTTTTAATCCACCCATCTACTGATGGGCACTTAGGCTGTTTCCAAATCTTGGCTATTGTAGATAGCTCTGCTATGAACATAGGGGTACATGTGCTCTTTTGAATTGGTGTGTTGGAATTCTTAGGGTATATCCCCAGCAGTGGAATCACTGAGTCAAAAGGCAGTCTGCACTTCTAAGTACTTACCTTGAGCTCTCCCAGTCCTGTGAGTGGAGGATTGTCAAAAAGCAGAGAATAGCGAAGACAATCAGGCAGTGCATAATGTAACTGTTCTATCCTGAGCCGTACTCCACGTTTCTTAGCTCTGGGTTATGTGGCTGTTTGCAGAGGGAAAGAAATACATGGATAAGTAGACAAATGTCTAAAATGTGTTACTCTTCTATGTATTTACTTAAGAACAACTTTGCTGCCACATTCCAGTCCAAAGGGAAGGTGGCAATCTATAAAATCTATTATATTAAGTTCTGGGAACTAGAAGATAATGCTAGGTAATTTTCTAGAAGGACTTTTCCAAAAACTTCCCAAGGAATAAACTTTCCCTCCACAGATCTTTCTTTCCTAGCTGGCAAAAGGATAGTCAGTCAGGAAATATCATCCTGATTCAACATGGGAATTGTCTTAGGCCCATCTTTAGCTGAAACCCACAAGCAGGTAAAACCTTATTTGTGAATCGTAGTTGCATGCAGTAGTGTCTCTGTATAATGATTGGTAAGCAGACCCTCTTTGCATTCCCATTAATATTTTTCATTCATAGAGCAAAATCCCCTAAGAAAAGTGTTTATCCCAATCTAGTAATATGACCATGCAATTAGAAACCATATTATTAGTATGTACTAGTGAGTAAAGATTCTTAGAATAACTATTAGAGCCTATCTATCACCTGACTTGTCTGCATCGGAGAGTTCTGCTGAATTCTGGGCTCTTCTGCACTATTTTAATCAAAGTCAAACAATCTTTTCAAAGTAAGAATATAAAGTGGTTAGATTGCTTCTCATTTGATAAAGGAAATTTAAGTAAAGGGGACTCCCAGCTACTCATATGCCAACTCAACTTGTTAGAATTTATATTGAACATTCATGCGATTTTCTCAGATGATGAGTGGACTCTGATTTGGAAGTCAGTTATGCTGAGCAATTTTTGTCAAATAAATATACATAAACTTGTGTTATAATCCATAAAATAGATTTAGTAATATTTGCCTCAGTTGTTGTGAATAGAAAATTGTAAACAATAAGTAAAAGTTACCGATCATCTTTTACCTTTAATTTTTCCTTTGGGCTGATGCTGTAGTTTAAAGACATCACATCATCTCAAAAAAACTATAAGAAATGTAGTTAGCGAGCCTATCAGCCATGGTTCAATCAGTAAAACAAATGCTCTGAAAATTTCAAATAGAAGTGAATATAATACAAGATACTGCTTAAAAAAATTGTTGGATGGAGGAGGAAAGGTGGGGGCAAGGGGCACTCTCCAGAGTCTAGAAATAGGCATTTGCTGCTGAGGTTGTCTCTAATGTCACTGGAGTCCTGGGTCATCTGTCATTCTCACTACTGCCTCCTGCTATTCCACCACCCACAGACACTGCTGGAGGCCAGAATCACTCACAGCCACCTGTACCATTTGGCCACTGCTCCTGCTGGAACCAGAAACAGAAAGACTTCCCCCTTCATTGCCCTTGCAATCCTGCTGATACTTTTTTTCTACTAGCAGAACTTAATAGGAACCAGTCATCAGGAAAGTTTGGGGAATGAAATTTCCAGACCCTTCAATGCAGAGGAGAAAGTGGGCTGAGCACCAGCAGACATTACCCAGAAGAATAAATAATCTCGTTAGTTGCCATTCTAGCACCAGGAAGCCAGCAAAATTTCTGGCTCTAAAAAATCGACTGTGTTAATCTCTCTGCCAAAATCCCATGCAAATGTCATTAAAAATATAATGGAACTGAAAATTAGAATGTGATCTGTGATAGTTAATTTTAAGTGTCAACTTGACTAGGATACGGGGTGCTGTTGATGTTTGATTAAACATGATTCTGGGTGTGTCTCCGGGTACATTTCTGGATGAGAGTAACATGTGAATTGTTAGTCTGAGTAAAGCAGACTGCCCTCTCTAAAGTGGGTGGTCCTCATCCAATCTGTTGAAGGCCTGAATAGAACAGAAGGCTGACTAAGGGAGAATTCACTCTCTCTGCCTGACTGTCTTCAAGCTGGGATACAGGTCTCCTCCTGCCTTTGGACTCAGACTGAAATTTGCACCAACACTCTCCTCATTCTCAAGGCTTGATTGACTATAGCCATCCTTAGTGCATATGAGGGACATGTGCCAAAGGCTCTGTTATCATTTTTCCTCTTAGTTCTACCATGGAAAGAGCTTTTTAAAGAAGCTTTGCCTGAAGTATTTCCATCAACAGATATCAATGAAATTAATTTTTAACTGAATATTCTTTCAATTCCTTTCTACTTTGTATCAACATTATTGGTTCTCCTGGGTCCTCAGCTTTCCAACTGCATGTCTTGGGACTTCTCAGCCCCCATAATCACATGAGACAACTCCTTGTAATAAATAAATAGGATAGATAGAGGTGGAGAGATAGACATAGAAATGCATGTCCTATTAGCTCTGTTCCCCTGAAGAACCCAAACTATTACAGGATCCATCAACAGGTTAGAAATTTTGATAAGTTCCTAGAAGAAAGAATGTAGATGGGAATCATTTTGATCCATAGGTCCCAACAAAGAAGACTGTACTAAAAAATGCACAGGAGTCAGTCATACGGAGAGGGACAGCAGCCACCATCCCTGCTGGTGCCCAGCAAAGCCAGCTGCTGCCAAAGCCAGAAAACAGAAATGAGCTGTAAGCAGGGCAATTGCTAACGGAGTGGCTGTGGAATAGCTACAACAAATTGTTCTTGCCCGTCTCCCATAAGAAAATTTTTTTTAAAGTTATGCTAGAAAGATACGGCCCAAATATCAAGTGCAATAAAATTTGGCATGGCTTTATACCAATTATGGAGCATAGAGCAAGAAACTCTCCATTGACTTTGAAACTTGGAGTGTTGTCAATCAAATGAAGAACTTAATAGCACAGGATTACATTTCTTTCTCTACAAATATAATCACATTGTTTGATTTTTGCAATACCAACATATCGTAAATGCTGCCCACTGGTTTTCAATTAATTTAAAGTAGGAAACTTCATTGCAGTTACAGAGCAGAATGCATGAAATAAGTTTCAGCCAACCAAGTTTGGGAGGGAGAGATAGACAAAGAGAAGTAGGAGAAAACGTTCATGCATTTATTTCCTCGTCTAAGAGTGTAAAGTCAATAGATTCTGGCTAAAATTGAAAGGTTAAGAAATATATTCATGTTTTATTTAACAGTTGTAAAGTATACCCACAGAATGAAAAAATTAACAATAGAGGGAGAATGAAAGAAAAGATAGAAATAGAGCTAGAGTCCTCATCTTTCATAATCAAGAGTGAGTAAAATCTAAAATTGACAAGTTAACAAATCGAGTTACGAATATGTAATTTAGTATTGTGGATATAACCACAGAAAAGATTAGAAACAGTAAAATGTATTGCCTCTTGTAAGGCAATGACAGATAGAAGGAGATTTTATTTTATTTTAATGCTTTTATTCTAGTCAAATGTTTAACTTTATACTGGTATTATAATTTAATTATCAAAAAAAGTAAATTCGAAGGACATGTTTCTGTCAGTACAGGGGGTGTCGGGAGGGACGTGCACAGAAGCAGCCACTTGGGCCTCAGCTCAGTGCTTAGTTACAATGAGGTTATGAACGTAAAGCGGCTACAAATGTAAGTTGAAGTTTTAGGCAGATGCTAAGTCTGACGTAATGGAGCTCGCAGCGCGTGTTACCAAGGGCAGCAGATCCGAGCTATCATTTAGGAGTGACAGCGCTCCTCAAGTGGGCTGTCAAACAGCAAGAAGTTTTCAGGCTGGTTTAACCCTCTTTCCCTCTCTTTCTAACATTTAATTTTAACATTTAAGCTCAAAAAGAATTATTGGGAACAAAAACATAAAACTTTCTGAACAGAAAGTGCTCTTTGGCTCCTTGTAGAATAAAAATCATCATCATAAAAAAAGTTAATACATGAAATATATGATAACTGGCCAAGTTATATGGTCAAGAAGTCACTTTGATTTTGCATTAAGGAATAAAGCAAGTTGGCTGCACTTTTCTCATTTCTGGTCAAGTCTGCATGAATTGGGGAAAAGTTCCTTTACATTTTGTCTAAGTGTCCACGAAAAAGGCCTTGGTAATGAAGTCCCAACTTCTGCACTGTGATAGCCCTCATTGTCCATGAATGTTTCCGGCATTTGGACCACGTCTCTGTTGCTCCCTGGAACCTCACAATAATTGCTCGTGTTCCTAAGCAAAACACTGACCATTAGTATTCACTTCTTAGCTAATTCCAGGAAAACAATGTGTGCAATCTCCCTTGGTCCAGACTTGCCATGAGGCCCAAGTGTCGGGATCAGAATGTTTAAGCTAAAATGATAAGTTCATACATCTTTTTTTAATGATGTTCCTATTCCCATTTTTTTTTTCATTTTCATTAGTTAAACTTCAGCTTTGCGAGTTCTCTGTTTATAACTTGTCTAGTTGTTCATAATCCTCATCTGCAAAAATACTCTCAGTCTCCTCTTTAACATAAAAGCTCATTACCTCCAAACAATCTCACCAAGTTACTTTTCACTAGATGCATAATGACCTGACTGTTCAGCTTTCCAACTAAGACTCGGAACCCAGAACTACCATTTTGAATAGTGCTACTTCCCTGAAGTTCCCACACAAATTTCCAAACTAACATTGTCAGAGAACCCTCAGAAATTCACAATCCTTTTGAAAAATGAAGTTTTTCTGTCTAAAAATGAAACAGTGAAAAACAACTTATGCTAACCCATAAGGAATATAATTTTAGTGCCTATGTGTGGAGAATTTCCAACGTCTGAACTACTTGGTCGTTCCCACATGGTCAAGATTAATATCATTCCATTCTGATTGGTTCTTCCCATCCCCATGGGTGGAAGCAGGCTCAGAAACATGTTGGATGAAGAAATTTCCCATTGTATTACAGTTACCAAGCCAGCTGTGCAAAGTCATTTTTATACAGATACATTATTTTATACAGAAATATTACAGATTTCTGACAGGCTTAATTATGGTAGCTTTTCTATGATCTCTTGGATCTGATTACAGAAAATATGGGAAGTGTGCTGGACAGTGGAAGCTCCTGTGTGTCATGAAGAACCTTGGCCTGGGACTTAGCAGTTCCAATTTCACATCAGACAAACATAGACCCTTGGTCATTGTTGTTTACCAGAATATATACAGCAACAACAGTTAACCACAATGTTTAGAGAATTGGGGTTTTAGGTTTCCATTTAACTTAATTTTATGGTTGACCTGGGATTAAACAAACAAAAAAACACTTTTTATTTAAGCCTTTGAGGAAGGGAAGGGAAAAAACTCACATTTATTGACTATTGTAGCAAATAGTATGCTAGTTTTAAAAAATTTATTTATTTATTTCAATTGTTGTTCAAGTATAGTTTTCTGTCTTTTACTCCCATCCCAGTTCACCCCCTCAGTGCTCCCCACCTCCCTCCCATTGTCACCCCTCCTAGTTTTTGTCCATGTGCCCTTTATACTTGTTCCTGTGACCCCTTCCCCTGTTCCCCTGAAATTCTCTCCCCTCTGCCCTCTGGATACTGTCAGCCTATTCTCTATTTCAGTATCTTAGGTTATATTTTGCTTGTTTATTTGTTTTGTTGTTTAGGTTCCTGTTAAAGGTGATATCATATGGTATTTGTCTTTCACCACGTGGCTTATTTCACTTTACACTAAATTTCTTAAAGTATATTATTTATATTCACTATGAGTCTATGTAGCATGAATTATTTTTACATATTTTAAAGATGTGAAAACAGACTCAGAAAGATTACATTGTGCAAATCACAAAGCTAGTGTTCAGAAAATGTGAAATTAAAATCTAAGTCGATCTGCTTCCCAAAGATGGTGCCTGCTTAATATTTTAACACGAGGTTCTATTCGTAGAGTGTAAATCTATATGTAGATTTAAAATAATTAATATATTTTATTGTTTTTAAATCAATATTTGTTCAATGCTTATCTCTGGGCTCACTGTTTAAGGTATAAAGCTGAATTCCATGTAGTAATGCCTTCAAGAAACTTTCAGCAGAACAAGCATTACCTAGTAAGAATTGTTTAGAATACAGAGCATTTATTTCTGTGAAAGAGCCATTTTCATGGTATTACGGGGATGAGGTAGCAGGAGCTACTACTAGTACCTGAGGGTGGGAACGTGGCATCAAAAAAGTCAGAGAAAAGACTTTCTTAAATTGAGTTTCTCAGTGAGAAAGAGACACACACCAGGCAGGGAACAACACACGCAATGGAAAGGAAGCAGGAACGCAGAGGGCATGTTGGAGACTCTTGTGGTTTGGCATGTAGGTACTTTTTCTTGAACTTTATCCACAAGAATAATATTAATTATTAAAAGGAAAAATCAGATTCCTGGGATTTATCCATGGAGACTATTTTAATTTAACTTGTCCATGGAACTGACATTTTTAGAAAATGGATGTAAGTAATTCATTTGGTGTTCTGCAGCCCGAGAAATAAATACCACACCGACACTCTAGACTATGGGCCATGCCACATGGCCCACGACCCCTATTTTCTTCCACTACGTCATCTGGCACATGACCCCACAGCTGCCTAGACCCCGGGTGCTCGCACCATTCAGTTCAACACAGATGGGCGCTCAGGTGAAGGAGTCTAAATTTGCAGGTCCCCTGGACTGTGGGTATTAATGCACTCGGACCAGAACTGCTCCAGCAGAACTGGAATATATTATAAAAGCAAATTATGCTCCATGAAAAAATATTTTTAAAGCATACAGAAATATATTGTAAAATAGTACTAAGGTAAAAAAAGGCAAGGACAACAAAAAGAGAAAGGAAACAAAAACATAAATTGCCATGGGTTACCTTCCAAAGTCTGTTGAGCTGAGCCCTTCATGATTACTTCAATCATTTTAGGAGTGTGGAAGGAACTAATAGTTTTCAAATGTCCTCTATCTATTAAAACCAGTAATGAGGTATAAATATTTTCATATTTTTTAAGAGAGAAGACAAAGGCTTACTGGGGTGAATTCAATAGTAAAGTTAAATGAAAGAGTGCTAGACCTCTCCCAAACTTATAAATAGGCTTTCTCAGGAAGCACTGATAAGCGCTTATAATGGGGAACTTGGCAACATTTACTTCTTTTGGGGTTGTTCATTCACATCTCTTTGCCATAGCTTAGAACTCTAAACAAAGTCTCCTCCTCCACAGAGGTCAAAGGTGAGGTGACCAGTAACCTAAAGGCAGCCATTCATCACTAGAGATGCCAGCAAGGCCTCGGGAGAGAGAAGCATCATGCTCCTCTGTCTCTCAGTTCACTTGCACGACCTCCAGTAGTATGGGCACCCCGTCCTGTACCTCCCTGTGCCATGTCACCCCCTGCCCAGTGTTATCTCTCTGCTCCAAAAGCCAGAGGTACAAACACATCATTCCAGCCCCAGTGTCTCAGGGAGGTGTTTCAGGTCCTGCGGGAAGGTCAATGACCAGTTATTAGGAACCCAGCCAGCTTTCATGATGGAACAAAAGAATCATGAAGTATGTATTTCCATGTCAGAGTCTCAATCCCATTTCAGTATTAGAGTGAGCCAAAATGAAACTGGAAGAAAAGACCTATGTATCTGCTTTCCACATTAATAAACTTGGACATGAAATGTCTTCAAGGCAGCATTTAACTCAGTGTTTCCCTGACTTTCTGGGCATTGTGTTAAGTGCTGTGAAGAGAAAAATTCTAAGACTTAGAGGCAGAGGTTGCATCCTCTAAAGAGTTGAGATTTAAATTATTTTATTCTGAGCAAATGTGTCAGACCCAAAGGGCTTTACTAAAATGGCAAGTTGGGAAATGTTAAAGTAAGACCTAATTGGTCACACCCAAATGCTGTTAGGTCTTGCCTTGGAAGTTAAATCTTGCTGTTAGGTGACTAAGAAGATGTGTAGTTCAGGGACACACCTTGAGTCCAAATCATGCGAGTCATGTGCCCATCTGCTAAGACTGACCAGCAGAGCTGCATTTCTAGGCAGGTTTCTTTCTCAGGCCCCTGTTGCTGCTGGAGGAATCCACTTCTCTGACCCCAGAGAAGAGATGTGGTGGCTAAGTCACATGCCGAGACTGAGAACCAGACATGAGAAATTGTCTTCTGCTGTGGAGTGGTAGCAAATAATTAAGAGCAATAATGTTCTTCACATGACTTGCCCATACCCTCCAGTCAAACATTTTTGTTTCTGTCCCTTCCTTGAACAAAATATGCTCCCCTCTTCTCCAAGAAAGGTACATCAAAATCCACTTTAATCCAGTCATAACAATAGGCTCAGTGTCCAAAATTTTATAATATTATCTATGTCAGGGCTCAATAGGGGTCCATTTGAGCCAGAAAATGTGAAGTTATGATAAGTTACCTGTCTCCCTGTCCCACATACACAATAGTTGAGTAAAGGGCAGTATAACCACAATAAATAGTCCTATTAAGAAAGGGAAGATTTTAGGAACATGGCAGACATTGGCCTACCACAGTTCTAAGACTGTGAGTTAAACTTTGCAAGTGCAGCCCCCTGGGTCACCAGGAATGTCCCTTGATTAAGCCCTGGGTCTGTTCCCTGGGAAGAGCTCCAGCCCATTTACCCCTCACTCTCTGAGCGGGTTTTCCTTCCTTATGATGATTCGTGGCCACATATGAAGACAGCATTGAAAGTGCATTTTTTGGGGGAGGGTGCAGGTAGCTCTGTCACTTTCTTGGCCTGCTTCCTCTAGAAGGTTGGGGTGGGAAAATTGCTCTAAATCTCAGTTAGTTTTTTACAATTCAGGTTGGTAACTCTTTTGATAGCACAATTCTCTCCAAAACACAATTGGCCATTTAACTACTTGATTCCAGAAAATACCATGCACAAATAGTCACAAAAGTGTCTTGAAGACATTCTTCTCTCATAAGAATTAAGTACAGCACATAACTGAGCAGAATGATATAATGTACCATGCAGAATAAGACAGAAAGGTCCAGGGAATCATACGGAAGACACAAAAGAGGTACTAGTCTCTTTGCAGGTCTACATGAAGTTTAGAATGACTTTTAAAGCCTGTATGTGTTCAGGGTCAAATTTAGATGTCTCAATATGGGACAGATATGTCCCTTTCTTTGATAACATTGATTCACTGCCCCATCTCTGTCCCTGTCTCAGAGTTTGCTTCAAATGTCCTTAATGAGAGGGCAGCTGGCTGACTAAGAGGCCAGGGTACGCACCTGAACAGAGGAGCTAATGAAATTTCTTTCTAAGAATGTATTTTGGAACTTAGAGTAGTTCATCTCTGTAGGAAGTTTAAATAAGGAGATTGTCACTTGGGCTATATTATTTCTGGACACTGAAGCTGATAGTCTGGAAAGAAAAAGAGAGAGAGAAAATGATCTAATATTTACACTATTGGAAGCATTGATATATTCCTATTCAAAAGGTTCTTTGCCTGAGCTATTTTAAGAGGGTATCTATAATTCGCAACCAAACAATTATGAAACACTGAGGCCCAGTGTTTAATTTTCCTTCAACAAATCCTTCTGGAATTTCTATGTATACAATGTCAAGAAAGAATCCTCAAAAAATAAAAAGATGATTAAGACACAGGAACGTAACTTAGGATATTTAAAAACTTGTAAGAGATAAGTTCACAAATTTCCACAATGAAAATAATCATAGAAGTACATAAAATACCATGCATACTCAAAGGAAATCATGATTACAACTGATATTGAAACCAATAATTTTTTATGGAAAAGATGCCAATTGAGATACACATGGAGAATAAGCAAAATTTAAGAGGCAGAGATGACCAAAAGCTTCAGTTGTACTGAGTGTTGCAGGCAAAGGCTTGAACTCAGGAAATTTGGAACACAATGAAGTATTATTTAGCTGAAACATAGGAAATACACTGGGAAGAAAATTCAAATGCCTGGACAGTAGTTTGGGATATTGTTCCTAAGGAAAATGGGTACAAATATTTAACTTAACTATGTAGATAATGGAAACCTGCTGAGGGAAATATTGTAATCATTTGAAGAAGTGGTTCAGCAGCAATGCATATAGTAAGTAGGTATGGATGGGAAAGAAACTGTGGACAGGAAAAGCAATGGTCTATTGAAAGGAGTCGTGGAATCTTGAATCAGAGAGTCTCAGTGTTAATGGGAAGAAAGTGTGTATAATTGGAAAGAGAGTCTAACTAGAGAGTCATTCATCTGATTGCATATGAACACACAGGAGAAGGGAGATTCAAAGAAGAAAAAAATTCAAAGGAAATGGAGAAAAGAATGAGATGTTGGAGGGAAGAGGCATTTAGACTTGTTGAATTAAATATGCCAATGAGACATCCAGGTTGAGATAGCTATCTGGCAAGGCATGGATATAATGAAATCCTAGAATTTTAATATAGGACAGTGCTGAGAAGTCATCTGGACAACTCCCGAAGGTCTAGAGTACTTCTTAGTGCCTTGCCCCAAATGACAAACTTTATAATCTGGGGCATCTGTTGCTAGAGATTTAAAGAATGAAAATTCAAGGTTGACTGACCAAGCAAATATCCAGACTGAGAAAGAAGAGCAAAAAGAGGCTCTATGATTACTCTTTATCTCATCAGCCAGTGTGGGAAGTAGGTACGTATGTAAGTGCTGGTCGTTGGCAACATGGCACACGGCTGAGTGCTGAGCACCACACTAAACATTGAACAACGGTTCAAAAGACAAGCAAATAACAGACAGCACGTGTCTGGGGAATGCAGGGCTCCAGCTGGGCGGGCGGGCATCCCTGCTACGTGATAGCAGGCATCGCTGAGGCTTTCAGCAAAAAGACCTGAAGCTCTTGGGATCAATAAAGGAAAAATAGTTGTATGTGTTTTTAATCCAAACAAGAAATTTTATTATGGCAACAACAAAACCAAGATTTATAATTTTTAAAATTCTACCAAGGATCTTATTGCCAGAAGTTGGAAGTGATTTGTTTTCTTCATTCAAGATGGTTTGATTCTGTTACTGAATTTACATCAGAAGACTTGGTGGCATTAAACATGTTCTTGGAATACCTACACATTTTCAGATTAATAAATTGGAATTAGTACAATCAACATTATATATTATTTTTATCTTTAAGTTTTAGGGGTTGCTAAACTATTTTAATAAAAACTGTTATTTTTAAGACAGTAGAACAAAGAAGCATGAGTTGTAATTAAATTTCATTAATATCTATGCAAGGTACTTTTAAAATCAAATTTTAATATATTCCCCTGGGAGATTTGGCTGTGATACATAGGTTTAAATACAAACTTACTAGTGAGAAGTCTTAAATTACAAATGAAAACTATTTTGAGTAATGTAGTAGTAGACGTGTCCTTGGCAGATTTGGGACCGTTCCTATAACAACATTCCACTTTTCCATCTAGTGTCCTCGCACTCTCATCACATTTGAAAGGACTGAGGACGACAAACAAGATAGATTTTAACAGTTCTCATCTGTGGCCATGTAGGCACGTCCCTGCCTATTGGTGATCGTTTTATTATGACCTATTTATATGCAAATGAAGAAGGTCCCTGTCCATTTTAATTTGGAAATCTTGCATTGATAGCTGGGATTTTGCCTTCCTTATTGGGAGGTATGTTCTTATTCCCAAGATTTCAGCCACATGCTGAAACTTGCTTCCTCTGTAAGTCAGCCTCCTGAAGGTCCAGATGAGAGGGCACGAGAGAAAACATCTCACACAACATCCCCGCTGTTAGGCAGCATGTGGGAAGCCAAGTGTTCTTTCAGGGACAAAGCTTTTCAAGGCACCCACATTTTAAGAGACACACAGATGGTGCCACTTATGATCTGAATGGGGCATTCTTCCCAGTTCCACAATGCATTTCTTTCAGAGCAGCATTGCCCATCCTGCAGGTTATCAGAATGTCAAAAATGTTTGGGCCAGAGACACCTACACAAACTCACACAGAAAAGAAAACACACACAGCACAGTTCTTTGATCAAACATATTTTAAGACACTTTTTTTCCCCTGATACTAATGACTGATTTTCTGTATTGAGCAACAAAAATCCTCACCAAGGCAAGCCTGCAAAATAGAGAAGCTCTACCATGAAACATCCTTATTTTCTTGCATAAGGATTTGTGGCCACAGAATAAGATGCAGCATGTTCCCAGTTCACCCGGAGGAAAAGCAAGGTGAGTAATTTTTCTCTACTAGTATAAAAGAAATCACAATGACATATGTCCAAAAAACAGTCGATGCAATTTCCCGAGAGGTAATAAAGAATCTGGCGGCTGGATTTGGGTTGTAGGACACTGATGCTGATCTTCTTCCTCTCAACATACTGATGAGTGGCTCACACATTTCACAATATTAATTTTTAAAAAAGTTGTTACAAACATGTGTTATAAAATGAAAGAACTGGTTTTGAAGCCAGTAAACTGGAATTTAAATTCCAACTTAGATAACTACCTGATATAGAATATTGGATAATTTATATCTGTGAACATCAGATCCCTCACCGAAGTATTAATATCTGCTGGGCCTTTCAAACAGACAGCAAATACTGAATTCAGGAACTGAAGCCAAAAATCAGTTTATCGGTAAGGTAGTTCACAGAATTATCTGTGAGTCTGGAGATCCTGTTGGGAAACAAAGAGAAAGTGAGGGGCCCTGGGCATGTGAGAACACACCCTGACCCAAGGGGGCTGCTTAGTTAGGGCCCTGCCAGTCACCACCAGCCCAGAGCACTGGACTCTAACGGCTGCCAATACCATGGATTTTCACTTGTCCCTGCTGCTTTGGGGAGGTTTGGACTAGAAGCCAAGTTTCTGCCAGAAGCATTTGATTGGTTACACTTAGATCACATACCTCAGGCCAGCTTCTGGAGAAGAAATGTTCTGTCTTCTCAGCTGCCTCGAGGGAGACTTAGCCTAGCTTTCCACCAAGAACCAGACAAAAAAGATTTCTGCACTTGCGGATTTGAAGTTCTCATTTATGTATCTATCTTCATAAAGTCTGGTTGAGAAAATTGAGTCAAGAAATGTTTGCTCTTGTACAATGCTTTTTTCAAAACCCTGTGATGCATATTATATCATTTAGATTTTTTTAAATGAATACACACTACACACAGAGGGGAAGAGAAGCCAAGGTGCAGCAAAGACAAGCAAGTTGCTCATGATTAAAAGAAGCAAAAATTGGGATGTCAAGTCTATTAGGACCTATCATCAAACTCTGCACATCAGTAATGACACAATACTTGGCACACTGTTTTCTAAAAGAATTAATTCATTGATTATGAGCAAGGGACTGTCCTATTGTATCACATAATATTAAAGTAGCAGTTAATTCTAAGAAATCAGGACAATTTTACAAAATAAACATCTGGAGCTTTTATCTTCCAGCTGAGCAGTATAAAACACAGTGGCTACCATTCCAATCATATTCACTAACTATGTGAATAGTTCACTAGCTGTGTTCCAAATCCTACTGAGTATTCTGATCAACAGAATGAGATCTTAAGGCACTTTCCAAACTTAAAGAGGAACACACAAACCAACTTTAAAAAAATATTCATTTGTTGAGAGAGGGGAAGGGAAGGAAAAAAAGGAGAGAAACATCAATGTGTGGTTGCCTATGGCATGCCACCTACTGGGTACCTGGACCATAACCCAGGCATGTGCCCTGATTGGGAATCAAACTGATGACCCTTTAGTTTGTAGGCCTGCACTCAATCCACTGAGACACACAAGCCAGGACCACAAATCAACTTTTTTACAACTTAGCTGTGAAAATAAACCATAAACATTAGAAAGGTCAAATGAAACTGCAAATGTGGAAAATAAACAAGCAATCAAGCAAAATGAGAACCAAGAAAATTCTACAGGAGATAGACAGCAAGTTCAGTGAGGGTTCAGGAAGGGCAGACCCCTATAACTGGAAGGTACGGGAAAGGAATTACAAAGGAAGTAAAAGCAGAACTGGGGCTTGATGAGAGGATGGAATGTGGGTTAGTATGTAGATGTTTGGGAAAACATTTCAGCTAGAGTGACAATGTGACCAAAGGTAGGAGGCGAAGATGCATGTGGCTGTTCAAAGCACCGTGAACAGGACTCATCAAGCCTGAGTGAGGGGTTGAGGCCAGTCTTGAGCAGCAATTGCAAAATCCAAAGTCAGGGAAAGAGGACAAGCCTAGGAATGCATGCCACTGTCATTGCTGTCACGGTGCAGGGGTTTGGGAAGCCCAGGTTTCTGTGAACATGAGAACTGTGGCAGCATTGCCAGCACAGCCACACCTTCCACTTTCGAAAACTGCTCTTTGAATGTGAAAGTTCATCTCAGCTGCTGGAAGGCTGTCCTTGGGGCTGGATCTCCCAGAACTGTCACATAATGAACATTCAATCAGCCACGTGAGGATGCACAGCTCTGCATCCTTCATGAAATAACAAGCATGATGTGTAGGTGTAAATGTGGAAAGAGAGATTTAACTGGGAAGATTCCCCATCTTGGAGGGAAGGCCAATGGCAGGCATAGGACCCTTTAAGTGCATCAAAGGGTGTCATGGAGTTTTGGAGGAAGAGTCATTCAGAGCAGGAGGAAGACTGAGCTGGATGGGACCAAGAAGGGGGAAGGGTGTGCACAGCTAGTGGGGGCAGAGATCCACCAGCTGGGCAAAGAACAATTATTCACTTTGCAAAGAAATTTTCCTGAGCATTTAACAGACGATCCATTTCAAAGTTTAAACTTTCAAAGAGACTCTTCCATGTGCAATTAAAAGGAAAGTATACCATATCATTTATTTGCATATACTACTTAGAGTCAACGTTGTTCTGAAGGGCTGGAGTTGGGGAACTTAGTATCATGCGTTGTTTGGACAAAACAACACATCTCTATAACTTAATAGATTTCTTGTGCCATAAGCACTATGCACAGACAATGTTGCTTTTAGAACAGTCTTTGGAGGACAGGGGGAGGACTCAGAATGTAAATAGGAGAGGAGCATTAACCACAGAATATTAGCTATACTGAGCAAACACATAAGAGCAGACAAAACATACCTCCCTGGGACTGATCACATGAAGATATTTAAGTTTTAGTTTAGTGGGTTTCTTGCTCAACAGCAGTGTATGAATCATGACTTGCAGAATGTTAAAGTTGCTATTTTATTTGGGAAAAGTACTTTGAAATTCCTAAGGGGAATTTAAATCTTCATATTGCCAAATATAATCAAAACTTTCCAGACTTCTGGAGCCTGCAGTGAACGACAGGGACCTGTCGATGCTAACATCTCGGTGCTGCTGGCTCATCACCCCATGTGTACAATTGGGGGCTGGCCTTAGGGGGCTCCTCTCTCAAATGTCCTTATGCTCTGTCCTCAAGGTATCTCTCGCAAGGTCACGGGGACACATCTACACAGTAGATGCTTGTTGGCTCAAGCTACTTGAGTGACCACTTTAAATGTGCCAACATCTCCATGTAAGCAGCTGTCCTGTCTGCCTGCCATCTCCCCGGGCTACTTCTGAGGTCCATAAAGCAAACCATCAAGGTGCCAAACTGCACTGGGTTCCCTTAAACTTTCATAATGTTGAAGGTAAAACAAAAGAATGCCATTCTCCCTGACTCTGGGCCCCAAATTTGTGCTGTTTAAAGTCCAAGTTTCATAAAATCATTTTGTGAAAAATTTCCTTTTGGGCTCTTCCTGCAGAAATCCCAAACATTAGTCTCTGTGACCTAAGTATTAGACCAAAAAACCTCTCCATTTCCTGTTTCAGCCCAAGAGACCTGCACTCAAAACTTACTCTTTACAAATTCCCAACGGCACCATCTCCCCATTGTGTAAATGAGCTCGTGCTGGAGGTTCTTTGTAGGCACAGCCAGCCTTTCTTCTCAGTTCAGATTTAACCAAAATCCTCCTGCTACTTGAGAACGTGTGCATCCTAGTACCTAAGCCTTAAGGATTTTCGAAGTATGCACACATTTACAACAGAGTGGAAACAAATGTGTCTGCAGTCTATGATAGTCCCCATCCTAAGACATGTGCACATCGGCCATGCTGAGAACGGAAGCCCATCCAGGTACCTGACAACACCACCTTCAGAAGGTCTAGCACGTCAGCTCTGAGAACTCTGTCCTCTGAACAGCCTTCAGCTGGCTCAGGAAACCTGGCTCTCATACCTAATCACTGACATTTGGTATCTTGGGCAAAACAGCTAGTTGATCCTTTTAATGTAGTTAGAGTTGGTATTTTTTAGATTGCTCCCAGTACTAAAGCCCTATTATTCAGTTAGTCTAGAAGCTTTTCATAAAACTTCTCCACCCTCCTTATCACATTTCCTTTGATATTATAAGAGAATCAAAATGCTTGCCCTAGGAAGGGTTAAAAACAGTCACACAAAGATAAAGCGTCAATAAACAGAAACCCTGCCAGCATAGGCTAGTGAAATGTCCTGGTATCTAAGGGACAATCACTTCTTTAAACATGAACAATAAGGTCCTGCCAGACATTCAGCATCCGCATTTTTGTGGTTCCCTTTCTCAGAGATTATTATCTTTGGATGCCCCTCGGGTGGGTGGTCCCCTGTGCATAATGGACACTGTTGATTCTGCAGTGGGGCTTCACTTATAATAACCACAGTTTGGGTATTTTCTAGGCCTACATGCAGATTTCCTTTCCTAAACACCTCCCTGTTTTATTTAACCTTCAAAAGGAAGTTTGGAGTCCTGCTGGTAAATCTCTTTCTACTAGGAAATGGCTAGTTGCCCATTTGAGGGAAATTAAAGCAAATTATCAAGGCAGCATTCTCTTAGTTGCAAAAAGCAGGCCAAATTCTGGACCTTGTCTGAGGATGCGAGTTCCTCTTGGTTGTGATGCCATGAGAAGAATTTTGACACCAATCTAAGTGAACTAAACTCCAGTCTCCTGAAAGTTAAAGTAAACCAGACTTGGCCACAGAACAAAACCTCACGACGCCCTTTTTTATCTTATTCTCACGGTATCAGATGACTGAATTGTAAAGGAAGAGTCGTTGTCCTAGTCTAAATTAAGGATTTGCAAACTGCAGTGCCTGACCCAGATAGAGGCTGCTGCCTGTTTTTGTAAATAAAGTTTTATTAGAACACAACCATGCCCATTTGTTTAGGTATTGTCTGTGGCTAATTTCATACACAATCTGAGTCGAGCAGTTTTAGTGGAGACTATATGTCTCACAAAATCTGAACTACTTACTGTATATTCCTTTACAGAAAAGTTTTGTAGACCCCTGCTTAAAACAATTCCATTTGAGGATTACCAAAAACACAACAATAACAACGAAAACCACTCAGTTTCCTTGCAAGCAAGGAGGCAGGTTCCTAACTTCTGAATGACATTTAGCTATGTTTGTTTTATTTAAGAAGAGTGTCACCTAAGTTGAGGTTCCTGGAATACGCTCTAGTTCTTCAGAATGTGATTAGATGTAACAACAGAAAAAAGAAAGTATGATCAAATAGATTTGGCAAATGCTGGACTAAGCCAAGTAAGACATTTAGTTTTGGTAGCTCTTTTTAGGTTATTTAATGTACTATTATATATGACAAGCTTACAAAAGTGGCTTAAATTATGCAGAATTTCTAAGGTCACTTGGCTTTAGCAGACCTTTTCCTTGGGGCACTTCATAGCATTAATGTTCAAGAATATACTGTGGGAAAAATGATCAGACCTGGCAAATCTCATACATACTGTATCAGATCAGACCATTGGCTGTTCATCCAGAAGGCTTAACTTTAAGAAATTGGCTGACAGGGGGAAGGTAATCACAGGTTACACAACTACTCTGGGTTCATGTAAAATCAAACTGTTTCAGCGGCGGTTAGCACCTCATCCAGGATGCATCAGGGACAATGTTACCTTCACGACATTGTTATGATGACAGAGCAGGATTGAGCTCCATGCAAAAACTTCCACTCGATGCAGCAACATTAGCAGGACTTTTCTTCACTCTTAAAATATTAAACAGCAAAAATTCTGTGGAAGAAGTGTTCAAGTCACAGTCCCCAGTGGATGCAGGTTACTTCTGACCCAACAGCACTCCATATGGGAAGCTTACGTGGGCGTCAAGAGGTCTAGAAAAGCTTATGTGTCCTTTGGGGGACACTGCAAGGAACAATGGAAAAGTTCCTGAATATCGGGAAATGTTTTCTCAAGATCAAGATATGTATTGGTATGTGGGCAACATTCCAAAGTAGCTCTATTGCCTGAACTATTTCAGATTTGACGGCTAGCTGCCAGCGCCAGTTCTTCACAGGACAATTTCAGTACAGTGGCACACAGTGTCCTACACAGCCCAAGTAACTCAGAGCAGTGAAATTGCTATCATTTTTCCAAAGACAGGGTTTTTACCAGCAAATATATTTTAAAAACCCCTACTGACATTGTCACCTATTTGCCTAATTAACAATGTTATTGTTAATGAGCCAGATTATTTGTTCACTGCATTGTCAAGCAGGACTTAAAACTAAAACAATTACTCCACAGTCCAGAGAAGATTTGGCAGCTCTGGTGAATGACTTCCAGGTCAGAGAGTGCCAGGCACCCGTCTCCTCGGTTAGAAGAAGACTGAGCCTTCATCTGGCTGATGCTTCTGCAGTTCTCGAGGTTTGAGAAGGAGGGTCAGCCTTGTTCAGGGTGGGGGCAAGGAGCAGAGTGGCTGGATGGCAAAACAGATCACAATTGATCAAAATTGCAAGGTTTCACAGCATCATGCTTTGCAAACATTTGAAACGATGCAAAGATCAGGTCCTGCTGGGGGATCCTGTCTAAAGTCTTTATCAGAATGCTTATTACATAATAGTCTTTGGCTGGATATTATAAGGAGCCTTCTCTCCCAGTAACTGGCACCCCTCAGGCTTTCCAGAATAAATAAACTCTGTGACTCAGGACTTCAAAAACTAACAAGAGGGATTGTTTGAGAAAAAACAAAATATATGACATCAACAAATGATTCTTAGCCAGATCCATTATTAATATTGATTGTAATAATAATGACTGCTAATTTTTGAATCCCAACTAGCACACATTGACGGTGCATTTGTTAACATCATTAATCATGATAGTAGTCTATAAAGTAAGGATGAATAAACCTATTCTACATAAGAGGAAATAGAAGCTTGGGAGATTGGTTGTTTTGCTTTCGGCTATGCATGATTCAAATCAAAGTCTTCTGCTCCAAGACCTAAAACCTGTTGCCTGTGTTTTATAAACTGAATCTTATTTAGGCCGAAGGTCCTTCTCATTAAGAGCACTGAGTGTTCAAAACCTCCCCGGCAAATCCTTGCTGGTTACCACATTCATTTAGCAAATATTTACTGAGGGCCTGCTGCATGTCAGGCACCGTGCTCAATGCTGGGGATACAGCCTTGAGCACAACGGCAAACACCTCTGGACCCTCAGTAATATGGAGAGGTCTAGATACTTAAAATAAACTTATATTAATTGTATTATATTATATTATATTATATTATATTATATTATATTATATTAATCATGTCACATATTAGAAGGTACTGAGTGCTCTGGAGAATATAAACCAGGGATGAGGGACACAAATGCCGGAAGGATACAATGTCAAAATGAGGTAAGCAAGAACAGCGCCCAGAGAAGCAGCATTTGAGCAAAGATCTGCAGCAGGTGAGGAACGAGCACAGGGAGTGTCCAAGGGAAGAGGGATCCAGACAGTGGGAACAGCACGGGCAAAGGCCCTGCGGTGGGGCATTGTTACAGTATTTGATCCACACCAAGAGGGCAGAGTAGCTGGGCAGGATGAGCTGAGACTTCAGCGAGGGGACAGAAATGAACGGGCCATCCAGTTTCCTTTCACCCTGCCCTGCCTCGATTCTTGACTCCACTCTCTTTGGTTACCTCTCTAGTATAAGTAAGTACATTTCCACTCTTCTAAGGTTTCCTTGTTTATCTGTTGGCATTAGAGTTAGTATTTTTTCAGTGGTAATTCTTATTTTATTATTTTTTCCTGCCTTGGTTCCACTAGCCGGTGGACATCTTGTCTAGTGTGTCTGGTATTGCAACAGCCCACAAACAAATAATTCTAAGACTTTTTTCTCTGTCTGTCTCTCATATAACCATTAGGAATCAAACAGCTGACCTTTGTTATTTGGGAAGGGTTTGTGTATTTGAATTCTTGGGGAAGGACTGTGGCTTTGAAAAGAAGAGGCTCATTTTTCGTGGTTCTGGTTTGGAAAACTCCTCTGCACACATGTATCTGGAATGGAATGGTACCTGCCCTGCCTTCACCCACCTCAGAAACCCAAACAGTTTCTTTTTAACTTAACCTTCTAAATTCAAGCTGATTATTATTTTCCCAGTTATGATCTGGTAGCCAAGCACAGGTCTCTATAATTAGTATATGAAAACAAATTTCCTTTGGGGCAGAAGCTGTCCTTGCCCTGCCAGTACTCTTCAGAACGCCCAGCTAACTTCCCCCAATGCCTGCGTCTCTGTGCCTCAGGGCACCCACTCCCAGAGACGCAGAAGGCAGTGATGGAACAGGCAGGCCCAGGGCAGGCGGACGTCTCTGGGGCACTCATTCCCGGAGAAATGGCTCCCCACCCAAGAGTCTCAGGAGTTGCTTATAAATATGCCAGCTCCATCGCCCCTCAGTACAGGGAAGTTGAGAGAAATTGAAGCATTTCCCTTCAGGATTAAACTCCATTCACTCACCATGGTAGATAGCTCAGTCCCTCATTTTTTATTGGCCCCTTCCTTTCCTGGTGTCAATTCCTCACTCCCTTACTGGTATTTCCTACATCTTCCGAATTAGCTACTTGTACTTGAATTCTCATGTGAGGTCTTTACTCCGAAGGAGTCTAAACTAAGGCATCTTTCCATTAATATTTAGATTATATAAATGAGTATATTACTTGAATGAAGGCACTTTTCATTTGTTCGGGGAGTTAACTATTACTTTTTATTATTTAAGTTATTAGCTCCCCCACCCCAAATAAATCAGTGAAATTTAACCATAAACATAAAAACAAATGAGTCAGACTAAACCAATGGTGCTTAAGGGTAGGTATGCTTCATCTATTTAGGAGATACTGGTCAGCACATATGTAAGTTAGAATGTGTGTTCTTAAAAAATGTTGCACGGAAGAACATTTCTTAAAAGAACTTTCAATGAATACAGTGGAAAGACAAAGCTATATAGAGCAATATAATCAAGAAAGTACACCTTGAATCCACAACATTCCAGATGAGTCATTCTGGGCAAATGATCTAAGTTTTCTGAGCAACTTAGAAAAGCTTCATTTCCTCATCCAGCAATTAAATCAGACAAAGTACATAAAGTAGTTATCAGAGGCCTTGGTAGTGCAGTAAATGCTCAATAAATGCTGCATTCCTGACAAAGTCAAGTGGGGATTGCCCAGGCAAGCAAAGATTCCTGAACCATTTCTCAGGCCACGCCAGAACCACAGCGTTCCTGACGTCACACGAATCGCTAATGATGCTTACTCATTCTAGTCTATTTGCTCTGGCACTGGCTCTGTGTCTACATGCAGACAATTTACATTACTTAACGGTGGTAGAGAAGTACCTTAGCTAAGGAGAAACATTTTATTATTCCAAAAGTAGTTTAGAATCATGTTTGTCTGATTGGCCCCCCTGAACTCACTCAAGATCTCTGAAACTGACCGAAATTTGTGATGGGGCTGGGGACATGATCTCCTTCAGAGATGGGCTTAGAGGTAACGTGGCAAGTAGTCTTCAATTCCTGCATTCTCCAGCTGTTGTCTGAATCCTGCTACACAGTCCTGCTGCACGGGTTAGGCCACCTGTGACTCCTCCTTTAGTCTTCCCATCAGCCTCACTTCTAGGTAATTTGTTCCACTCCTAGTTTAATGCTATAGACAATTAAGATTCTAGTATTTGGAAGAAGAAAATTCAAAAGGGATTGCTTTATTTTAAATCTAACAGGATTATGTGATGATTAAGGTCACAAAATACAATGAAAATTTTGATCCAGTTTTGGCTTTGAACTTGAGAATGTCAGATGCCCAAACTATACACTTCTTAGGAACAGCTGGATGAGAAAATGTGCTACTTATTTCTGCGATGCTTTCTGTGAGTATTAAACCTCAGATATTGAAATTATGTGGAATTTCTCTGTTGGCAAATATAATTAGAAAGTATCATGATAAGAGACCCTGGCTGAGTTGTTTATACAGTCGTGGTTTTTCAAACTGAGCATTATTGGCTCTGGCATTCTCTGTGGAGGCGGCTGGGCTAAGCTTTCTTCTCTTTGTATGGCTCTCATGGCGTAAAAGTGCATGCCCAGGGCACAAGGCTCTGCCAACTGAGGTGCCCCTGCTCTCACCCTATCAAGCCCCACTCCACACAGTGATCTGCTTCCTTCCTCCCTCCCTCGAGATGGCCCCGGTAACAAGCCAGGCTTGCTTTATCACTAGCACTGCCTTGAAAATCCTCTTCTAAAATACATTTATTCTTAGGTATTTATAAGTCAATATTCCTAGAAGTCTTTCAAAGGATCCCAAATTCTGTATGAATGTATATTATTACTTTGCTAGGTTTGCTATAACCAGATACCACAGACTGGGGGCTCAAACAAGAAAAATTGACTTTCTCATTAGTTCTGAAGGTGGGAAGTCCATGATCAAGGTGCCAGCATGGTTGGTTTCATTCTGCGGCCTACATCCTTGGCTTGCACATGACAGCCTTCTTGCTATCTCCCTACATGGTCCCTTAAAAAACTATTTATTTGGTTGTTTGTTTATTATGTGTGTGTTTACAAGCCGTTTGAGTCTCATTTTATGCCTGAATCTCCTCTTCTTATAAGGGTGCTATCAAAGGATTATATTGATCAAGGTGATCCCTGTGTGAATTATGTAAATGTCTAACCACTATACTGTAAACCTGAAACTGATATAATATTGCATGTCAACTTTAAATACAAAATAAATTTAAAACCAAATAAGGGCACTAGTCTGAGAAGATAAGGACCCGCCCTTCCAAACACCATCACATTCTGAGTTACTGGAGGTAGGGGCTAAAATGTGTGAATTTTGAGGGAACACAGCTCAGCTTATAACAGTGACATTTTCATTCAATCAGCTTTATTAGGTGCTGCTGCAAATTATAAAGCTATATTTCTCAGAAAAGTAGTGGCAAAAAAGAAGAAAAGAAAAAAATAGTTATTGTTGCTTATTTATATTAGTGTATTAATTTATTTATTACTTAAAATTTTCATCATTGCTTTTACTTACAAAATCCCACTTTTTGTGAGTACTTCAACACATATAAAGCATGCTGCATTGAAATTGGGGTGCGGAGTCTAGCTGGAATAATTCAAACCCCCCTGTCTGTGTCAACCGCTTCCAGAACTCAGTAAGGACTGTTGGGTGCCACTGGCCGGATATGGAGATGCTCACTCTATTTTAGTATTTACTACTACCTGAAATTCTGAATTTTTAAAAAGAAACTCATTATACTCTTCTCAGACCTAATCTTTCATCTTTGGCTGGTTTATCTTAGAACTGGCTATGATGGAAGAGTCAGTGCAGGAGACCAAGAATTAAATATGTTGAGCTCGTCTGAAAAGTGGAAATCGGTGAATCCTTGTACATTTAACCTTCATCAAAAATACATGACCACATCAGTTTGCCAAATGGATCACTGACTGATATGATCTAAATTTTCCTTAATGGATCACATTGGTTTAATGTTTCTTTAAAGAGGTTCCCCAAACCTATTTTCATAAGAACTATTTATACTGAATTCTTTGTACTCAGTGTATTGGGTCAGGTTTATCAAAGCCCATCTGCATGGTAAGCCATTTATCCAACAAGCTTCAAATGCTTTCCAAATTCTAAAAATGAAGGATATGATTTCAGGCTTGCCACTGAGATTAAAAGGAGCTTCTGGGAAAAGGAAGGAGAGTTTTGAAAGCTAAAGAGATGCTATATATTTTTAAAATATTGTCTATTTATCATTTTAATATGAATTTTATTAAAATAATTTGAATTCAGAGCATAATTCTATTTTTTCATTTTTTATTTTTATGTATATATTTTATTTTATTAATTAATTTTAATTGTTGTTCAAGTACAGTTTTCTGTCTTTTACTCCCATCCCATCCCACCCTCCCAGTGCTCCCCACCTCCCTCCCATTTCCACCCCCTTCTTATTTTTGTCCATGTGTCCTTTATATTTGTTCCTGAAAACCCTTCCCCTTTTCCCCTGAAATTCCCTCCCCTCTCCCCTCTGGTCACTATCAGCCTGTTCTCTATTTCAGTGTCTTTAGTTATATTTTGCTTGCTTGTTTGGTTTGTTGTTTAGGTTCCTGTTAAAGGTGAGATCATATGGTACTTGTCTTTCACCACCCGGCTTATTTCATTCAGCATAACGCTTTCCAGTTCCATCCATGCTGTTGCAAAGGGTAGGAGCTCCTTCTTTCTTTCTGCTGCATAGAATTCCATTGTGTACATGTACCATCGTTTTTTGATCCATTCACTTACTGATGGGAACCCAGGTGGCTTCCAACACTTGGCTATTATAAATTGTGCTGCTATGAACATTGGGGTGCATAGGTTCTTCTGGATTGGTGTTTCAGGGTTTTTAGGATATAATCCTAGCAATGGAATTGCTGGGTCAAAAGGCAGATCCATTTTTAGTTTTCTTAGAAAAATTTCATACTGTTTTCCATAGTGGTTGTACCAGTCTGCAATCCCACCAACAGTGAACTAGGGCCCCCTTTTCTCCACAACCACTCCAACACTTGTTGTTTGTTGCTTTGTTTATGGTGGCCATTCTTACCGGTGTAAAGTGGTATCTCATTGTGGTTTTAATTTTCATCTCTCTGATAGCTAGTGATATTGAACATCTTTTCATGTGTCTCTGGATCCTCTGTAAGTCCTCGTTGGAGAACTGTGTGTTAAAATCCTTTGCCCACTTTTTAATCGGGTTGCTTGTCTTCTCAGAGTGGAGTCCTGTAAGTTCTTTGTATAGTTTGGAGATTAAACCCTTGTCTGAGGTATCATTGGCAAATATGTTTCCCCATACAGTTGGTTCTCTTTTTAATTTAATACTGTTTTCTTTAGCCATGCAGAAGCTTTTTATTTTGATGAGATCCCATTTGTTTATTCTTTCCTTTATATCCCTTGCTCTAGGGGACGTATCAGTAAAAATATTGCTGTGTGAAATATATGAGATTTTCCAGCCTATGTTCTCCTCTATGACTTCAATGGTGTCACGGCTTATATTTAAATCTTTTGTCCGCCTTGAATTTATTTTTGTGTATGGTGTAAGGTGGTACTCAAGTTCCATTTTTTTGCATGTATCTGTCCAGTTCTCCCAACACCATTTGTTGAAGGGGCTATTTTTACTCCATTTTACGTTGCTGCCCCCTTTGCCAAATATTAATTCACCATAGAGACTTGAGCTTATTTCTGGGCTCTCTGTTTTATTCCATTGGTCCATGTGCCTGTTTTTATGCCAGTACCAGGCTGTTACGATTACAGTGGCCTTGTAATACAGTTTGGTATCAGGTATTGTGATCCCTCCTACTTTGCTCTTCTTTCTCAAAATTGCAGCAGCTATTTGGGGTTGTTTATGGTTCCATATAAATTTTTGAAGTGTTTTTCTATGTCTGTGAAATATGCCATTGGTACTTTAGTAGGTATTGCATTGAATCTGTAAATTGCTTTGGGTAGTATGGACATTTTGATGATGTTAATTCTTCCAATCCATGAACACAGTATATGTTTCCATTTGTTTGTGTCTTCCTTGATTTCATTCTTTAGTGTTGTGTAGTTTTCTGCATACAGGTCTTTTACCTCCTTAGTTAGGTTTAATACTAAGTATTTTATTTTTCTTTTTGCTATATCAAATGGGATTTTTTTCTTGATTTCTGCTTCTGCTGTTTCATTGTTGGTATACAATTATGCCTTTGATTTCTGGATATTGACTTTGTATCCTGCTATTTTGCCAAATTCATTTATTAGGTCAAGCAGTTTTTTGGCAGAGTCTATAGGATTTTCTATGTAGACTATCATGTCATCTGCAAATAATGACAGTTTTGTTTCCTCCTTTCTGATTTGGATGCCTTTTATTTCCTTTCCTTGTCTGATCGCTGTGGCTAAAACTTCCAATACTATATTGAATAGAAGTGGTCAAAGTGGACAACCTTGTCTTGTTCCTGATCTTAGTGAAAAAAATTTTAGTTTTTGTCCATTGAGTATGATGTTGGCTGTAGGTCTCTTGTATATGGCCTTTATTATATTGAGGAATGCTCCCTCTATTCCCACTTTGCTGAGTGTTTTTTATCATAAATGGGCGCTGTACCTTATCAAATGCCTTTTCTGCATGTATTGATATGATCGTGTGATGATCACATGATCATCTACTGTCTTTGCTTTTGTTTATGTGATGTATTACATTTACTGATTTGCGAATATTGAACCATCCTTGCATCCCTGGGATAAATTTCACTTGGTCATGGTGTATGATCTTTTTAATGTATTGTTGAATGCTGTTTGCCAATATTTTGTTGAGGATTTTAGTGTCTTTGTTCATCAGCAATATTGGCCTGAAGTTTTCTTTCTTTGTTGTGTCTTTATCTGGTTTTGGGATTAGGATGATGTTATCTTCATAAAAAGAGTTTGGGAGTCTTCCATCATTTTGAATTTTTTCAAAGAGTCTGTGAAGGATAGGGGTTAGCGCCTCCTTAAATGTTGTCTACAATTCTCCTGTGAAACCATCTGGTCCAGGGCTTTTGTGTATTGGGAGTATTTTGATCACTGCTTCAGTTTCATCTGCTGTTATTGGTCTGTTCAGGCTTTCTGCTTCTTCTTCATTTAGTTTTGGAAGATTATATTTTTCTAGAAATTTATCCATTTTACCTAGGTTTTTAAATTTCTTGGCATACAGTTCTTCATAGTAGTTTCTTACAATGCTTTGTATTTCTGTGATATCAGTTGTAATCTCTCCTCTTTCATTTCTGATTATGTTTATTTGGGTCTTCTCTCTTTTTTTCTTGATGAGCCTGCTTAAAGACTTGGCAATTCTGTTTATCTTTTCACAAAACCAGCTCCTGCATTCATTGATCCTTATTATTGTGCTTTTAGTCTTTATGTCATTTAGTTCTGCTCTAATCTTGGTTGTTTCCTTCCTTCTCTTAGCTCTGGGCTGTCTTTGTTGTTGTTCCTTGAGTTCTTATAGGCTTAGGGTTAGGTTGTTTTTTAGAAATGTTTCTATCTTTTTTAGGTAGACCTGTATCACTATGAACTTCCCTCTCAGGACTACCTTCTCTGTGTCTCATAAGTTCTAAGTTGTTGTGAGTTCATTTTCATTTGTTTCCAGAAACTTTTTGATTCCTTCTTGAATTTCATTCCTGACCCATTCATTGTTTAATAGCATGCTATTCAATCTCTATGATTTTGAGTGTTTGGGTTTTTTTCCCTCGGGGTTGGTTTCTAATTTCAGTCCCTTGTGGTCAGAGAAAATGTTTGGTATGATTTCAATTTTCTTGAATTTGTTGAGGCTTGTTTTGTGTCCTATCATGTGGTCTATCTTTGAAAATGTTCCCTGTGTATTTGAATAGAATGTGTATTCTATTCTTTTGGATGCAGGGCTCTATATATATCAGTTAAGTCCATTTCATCTAGGGCATTGTTCAATCAATGCCACAATATCTTTGTTGATATTTTGTTTGGAAGATCTGTCCATTTTTGACAGTGAGGTGTTAAAATCCCCTACTATAATTGTGTTGCTGTCAATATCTTTCTTGAAGTCCTCTAAGATTTTCTTTATGTATTTGGATGTTCCTATGTTGGGTTCATATATATTTATAATGTTTATGTCTTCTAAATGGATTCTTCCCTTGAGTGTTATGAAGTGACCTTCTGGGTTTCTCTTTATGGCCCCTTTTTTGAAGTCTATTTTGTCTGATATGAGTATTGCTACCCCAACTTTTTTTTCTGTCCATTTGCTTGGAAAATTTGTTTCCAGCCCTTCACTTTCAGTCCGTGTAGGTCTTTTGTCCTGAGGTGGGTCTCTTGTAGGCAGCATATGTGAGGATCATGCTTTCTTATCCATTCATCTATTCTATGTCATTTCATTGGAGTATTTAATCCATTTACATTTAAGGTTTTTATTGATAGGTACTTATTCATTGCTATTTTTGTACCTGTGTTCCTCTCTGTCTCTCTTCCTTTCTTTCCTTAGACCAGTCCCTTTAGCATGTCTTGCAGAGCTGGTTTGGTGGAGGTGTATTCTTTTAGACTTCTTTTGTCTTGGAAGCTCTTCATTTGGCCTTCTATCTTGAGTAAGAGCCTTGTTGGGTAAAGTAGCCTTGGTTGCAGGCCTCTGGTTCTCATTACTTGGAATATTTCTTGCCATTCTCTTCTTGCTTGGAGTGTTTCCATTGAGAAGTCAGCAGCTAACCTTATTGGGGCTCCCTTGTATGTTACTTCCTGTTTCTCCTTTGCTGCCTTTAAGATTCTCTCTTTCTCTTGGAATTTTGCCATTTTAATTATGATGTGTCTTGAAGTGGGCCTCTTTGGGTTTCTCTTGATTGGGACTCTTTGTGTTTCTTGGATGTGTGTGACTTTTCTCTCATCAAATTAGGGAAGTTTTCCATCATTACTTTTTCATATAGGTTTTCTATCCCTTT
>PVKM010000769.1:0-94089 GCA_004027735.1 Carollia perspicillata | reverse complement strand
CTCTCTCCTGGCAAGGGACAGATTGCATGCATATGGAAATACTTCAGGGACCATGAAACAAGAAAAGAAAGAAAAAGAAAAAAGAACAAAAAATTAGTCACCCCAGCATAGCGTGAGGAGAGAGCGAAGTTGACATTGTGCGCAAAAACAGCGCTCAGCAAGGGTCCTTGTGCTTACTCACGTTTCTCAGCCTCCTTTGCTGGGGACGTAAATGTGATTCTGGAAGACAAGAATGAGGCCAGAACTGATGTGCCACTTCCTGTTCAGAACATTTATGAGCCAGTGTGCCTCCTGTTCTCTTCCCCTGTTACAACACATTTGGAAGACAGACAGTGAAAAGGATGTGGCAAAATGGAAGAAACCTGGGTCCTGAATTACCAAATAGAAAAAAAGTTCTCTGCTGAACTACATCAGGTAACTTTTATATGTTAAGCTATGAGGATTTTGGAGTTTCTTGTGGAAGCTAACATTAATTACCTTAAGTAATAATATGCAGGGAGCAAAAGTAGAGTTAAAAATTCTTTCCCAGAGTTATTCTTATATTTGGAATAAACTCCACTTTTCCAGAGGTATCTGCTCCCCAAACAAAAGTTATATAGCCCTTAATGGGCATGCCAACCTAAAAGAAAAGGCAATAAGAGACGTGACTCAGACACATGATTCCTCAAAAAAAAAGTGGTATAAAGAACTGAAATTCTTGATCCTTATTAATATTATTATGACAACATATTACAATAAAATATATTTTATAAATGCTGTTTATTAAATTTTCTTAAAAGAGACCTGGAGACGGATTCGAGATTACTACAAAGAAACTTTTAGGAGGTAGAAGAAAGTTTACAAGCAAGGTAAGTATGGGAGCCCTCAAACACCTCAAAGGTGTTTGCCTGGAGAAGGGAGAGGAGCCTGGTTCCAAGTAACTGTGTGAGATGAATTACACCAAAGCAACAAGCGTTCCAAAGGAAGATTAGGGTTAAAAAACTGTAGTGAACTTAGGTCCCCACAAAAGGATCACACTTCATTCATATTCAGGAATATGCCGCATGACAGATGTCACTGAGCTCTCCCCTTCTGCAGGTGCAGTTATTACCTGACAGCGTTCAGCTGTAGCACCTTTAGATCCGCTGTGCCATTTGTGCTGAGTCCACACTTCTCCGACCAATGACTGAGCGCCTGTGGGTACTTGAGTCCGGACATTCAGTGATCTAGTGAGCACCCTTTTCTAGGAGATTTCTCATGGATCTGGCTGAGAATTTCTCAGAACTGCAGTGAATCTGAAGTGCTCCCTCTCCAGTTCTCCTTTCTCCCTATCCACCTTTCACAAATGTCAGGCATGCCTTGCCCCATTGTATTCCCTATCCCTTCAAACTTAACAGATTTATTCCAGCTTGCCATCCAGTGTTTCTTAAAAGACCTGAGTTCACACAAATCACACTGGAGGTTAGGGTCTAGGACTGGCTCCCTCCTCACCCAGAGAACAACGAGGAAATCCAGCAGCCTACGTGTAATAATGAGCATGGTCAGTTTCCAGCACAAGGTGACTGCTTCCTTCCTTAACACCAATTTTTAATACAAAAGGCATGCATTTGTTTATGTGTTTGTTTATCTATTTGTTTTCTTATTGTCCTACTCAAGTGTTTTGTTTAGCTGTTGGGCCATCCAGACTTGATCTGGGCCAGTGAAGACTGAGGTACAGTACAGTTTTCACATCAACACTTCTATGCTCAACCTACTCTTCTCATATTCGTTGTAGCCTGAAGATCGGGGAAATCAGACTTTCTCCCACTCTCAACCCAAGGTTGTCCAGCAAATCACAGAAGCAAGTATATGCATCATATGTAGATCTTTAACCTTCAAATATTGATCTTGGAAGACAGTTAAAAGAATTGATCTCATGATCCTCTCATACACAAGGGGAGCAGAACAGGTTGGGATAAGGATCAATAAAGATGCCCTGGGTGTCCTTACCTATAATGACCATCTTTCCCTGGACTCTCATGTTGTATTTAACTGTAATATGTAGTTAATAAAAAAATTCACTCAAAATTTTATCGAACATGGCAGGGGTTAGCAGAATGACAGAAGGTAATGAAAGATATAGAATATTTTACTTTGGACAGAATTTGTTATTGAATTAAGAATTTTCTATGAAAAAATGCACATCCAAGTGCTC
This sequence comes from Carollia perspicillata, assembly GCA_004027735.1. Classification (NCBI taxonomy): domain Eukaryota; kingdom Metazoa; phylum Chordata; class Mammalia; order Chiroptera; family Phyllostomidae; genus Carollia; species Carollia perspicillata. The sequence continues at coordinate 91,916 of PVKM010000769.1, read as the reverse complement.
AACAGATATTAAGGCTTTTTACATATTTGTTTGTAAAGTAAGCACTCAATAAATGTTGACCATCCTTAATAACACTAATAAAAGCAACATTACATCTAATGCTAAGAGTGTGCCAAAAGTGTTTCTTAAAAATATAAGCCATAAAGTTCATAAAGAAACTTCTAGGAGTAGAACAAAATGTCAACATAAATGTAATGAAATAAAGGTAGAAAACAAATTACTAAAAGATAGATTGGAAGGTAAAATTGAGCCTGTCATGTAAGTTAATCTGCCTAAAATCCAAATTAGAAAATATTCAATATCATTGATATGGGACTATTAAAAGTAACACAGTAATGGTTTAGGACTGGTTAGACAGCTAACCAAACTTGATCATCTTACAAAGGTTATGGGCAATTCATGTTATATACCACAGACTGGTTTGCAGAATATTGTAAGGCCAAAGCTGTGTTTTCTACAAGGATGTATTAATGGTTCTCTTGATAATACATAAGCTAACATAAAAAATATGCAGAATAGAAAAGAAAAGAAGAATGCCTTCCTGGAAAAATCAGATTTTAGCTTGTCAGCACAAATAGTTAAGACAAAATTTTCTTCAGATTTACTTCATATTTAAAAAATAAGGTATTCTATAGAATTTATGCTCCCCTCACCACTTTTCCAAAAGAACATGGGGGTGTACACAAAAAACAGAATTTATTTATAAAAAATGTGTATTTATTATATAGGTATATAGAATATACCTTCAGTCACCTTCAAATTACCCTCCATTCAATGCAATACACCTATTGAGTCATTTTTTTTCACTACTCAAAATAGTTTTTGAACTTGTCAATCTTGATGTCTTTCAGTACTTCTGCCATTTTTTGTTTCACCTCTTCCACATCAGCAAAACATCTCCCTTTGAAGACTTTTTTTTCATCCAAGGAATCAAAATGAAAGTCACTCCAGGTGAGATCAGGTGATAGGGAGGGTGGGGAATGGAGGTCAGGCCTTTTTTGGTCAAAAACTGCTGAACACAGTACTGTGTGGGCAGGTGAGCTTCTAAATCACCCATCATGAAATAGGCAAACATGTTGAAAAGTATTTAAAAAAATTCACTGAAGCTGAATGTGGCCTCTCACAACAAGGCCAACTGGTACACTGATACAGATGGGTTCCTAGAACACTCATGTATTGGGGGAAGCCAGTACTACAAGGAGCCAGCCCTCCAGAAGATACTATAATTCCATTTTGGGGGGGTTGCCCCTCATATTTTGAATATTTATGGTTTGAAGTTCAAAATTGTTTAAATCATTTTTCTTTTAGTATTAGCAATTAAGTATAATTTCAGATACTTCTTCCTTGTATTTCTAATTCATTTGCAATTAAAATGATTTTAAAATAACTTCTGAAGTTTTTAGAACTTTTTCATCATGAAAAAAGGGAGATCATGCTTTTCTGAGAAGGCACGAACTTGAATACTGAAAAGTTCATTAGGTTTAGAATTTTAACCACAAGAATATCCACTGGGCTCTGAACTCGGAGGAATTAGTTCTCAAATTTTTTCATCTAAATTTCCCACTGTTATGATATGAATCTTAATCAATACACTTGAACTTCTATAAAAGTGAAAAGTGATCCGATTTTGTGAGGGCTCAAAAGCTATGTTCTAGATAAGTCTACCACTAATCTTGGGGTTGTGGGAGAGGGCAGGATTACACTTCTGAGGAACAGAGCTGAGCACAAAATGTAGCTTCTACAAACCCACTGGGACCACCTGTACTTTCTCCTGAGTCCTGACAAATACTAAGATCTAAGTTCAGATTCATTTCCAAGCCATGTGACCTTCCAGCGGAACATCCTGGGAAGCTAACTCTCCTCTAAACAGTTGAGATTCCACAGAGGGTTATTAAAAGATAGATGTAGGCACACGTTGTACACTTCTGCTAGATTCAATTGAAGCCAATGTTGGATTGATCTTAGACTATATGAAAAAAGTAAAGGTCAAGTTGATCTCCAGAGAGTTTCTGACATTTTTTTTTTTATCAGAGAAACCATTAGTACATTTCTGGGAAATCGTCAGACGGACTTCTGCCTTTGAGACGGAACTGGGTCCAGAGCTGAGCTCCACCAGGAGAGCTCTCTTGCCTTCTGCACGGCCGATGTTTCCCTGATTTTTCCAGGGCAGCGGAAGATACCAAAATGGCCCGTTACCCTGGAAACTGTGCACAGTGGCCTGCCACAGGACTTTTCTGGCCTGTGTAGGGAGGTGGACGAACTCTACTTGACTGTTGTCATTATTAAATGCAGGAGGAGAAAATAGTAACAGTTAAGTGCTTCACAAAATGCCCTGCTGTTTATACCCATTTCTGCCCTCCAAGTAGCCTTGAGATGAGGTGTTGGGACAGAGTCTATCTTTATTTTATGCATAGCAACAACCATCACTGACAAACCAGGGAGGGCAAGGAATGCAGTGGAAAAGACACTGGTTTGTAAGCCCTAAGATTTGGTTTTAGCCGCAAACCTGTTTTGTGACCTTTAGTAAGTCACATAAATTAAGCAGTTCCCAGTATTCTCTTTTGAAAAAGAACACAACAACAAAATAACCTTGGGTTCCTTATGTCTGTATAAAAGTACAGTTCTGTTTTCTAAGTGTCAGGTATAAGGGTTGGTGGGAGTTACAGAGCGCCCTTTATTAATACACAGATTATTTTCAGGGAAAGGGCAGGCTGGGTTTCTGTCATGCTGAAATTAAAATTTCATCCAATTTCTTGGTGTTTTAATTCCATCAGAGGGTGGAATTTGTGCTCCTGGGAATATGGATAGATGGGCTGAGTTAGGTCAGCCTGGAAAAATATCCTGTCTGCATTTAATAGTGGCCATACGTGGTAGGGAAATAAAGTTCAGTCGGTTCATCTCATGTCATACTTGAAAGATCATTTGTGCATTTATGCTTAAAAGAGCTGACCTAAGAATGCTGTGACAGCTTTTAACTTAGAATTCTCTTATTTTTCTGGATTTCTGTCTCCCTTTTAATGATATTTTAATGCAGTTTTTGTGTTCAATTATAATAGTGTTGCTAAATACAGTAGGTCTGATTCCACAGAAGAAGAATAGTTTTTTCAAAATCAGCATTTTCCCGCTGATTTGCCAGCTGTTTCAATAAATACTCATCTCCCAACTTCAAAGGCGTATATTGCACTCTTACTAAATATAAATGCTATCCACAGCTACTGTATTCTGGCTTTTGAATTCTTCTTAAAATCAAACACAAAATCTGCACTATGAGAGAGCCTTCTCCCAACCCTGTGCAGGTCATTTTGCTGACTCAGGTGTCGCAGAGAGTAATCAATGCTTTCCCAGTCATTTCTTCCCAGTGTAAATGTCTGGATATTAGCAAGTGAATTATCACCTCCTTTTCTAGTTTTGCCATCTCTATTATTTCTGTCTCTAAACCACAGAGAATGATTAGTCAGGGCAACATAATAATAAAATAATAATAATAATAATAATAATAATAATAATAATAATATGTTGATTTCATACCTGTTTTACAAAAAGACTTTTGGCCTGCCTAGTGTGATAGGATCAAATATGCATTAGGGGTCAAGCATAAACTTTTACTTTTGGACACATTGAGCGATAATATATCTAAATTCATTGTAAGGGACAGGCATTGTTAAAAAATAAAGTTGTAATATGTAGTATCCTCAATATGGTTTTTGTGCTTTTATACACTAATATAGTAATAACCCTGGATAAGGATCAGCAAGAGTGTCAGGCTATATCTTCAGCTGTACACAGTCCTCATTAAATTGTGTGTGTGTGTACTTTTGTTATTTTTAATCGGCATTGCAAGAAACACAAGCAATTAAGCCTCTCAATATCTCCTAACAATAGTAAAAAGGCAGCTATAGCAATCGCAGCAAGCATATTTGTTGGTGTTTGTATTTAGAAAAATACTAGTTGGTCTTTTATTTGACAGAAACTAAAGCTGGGGAATTGTTACAGAAACAAATGCAATTCAAAAGCAAAGTCACTTCACTTAAAAAAATATGCAAGTCTATGCTTTTGAGTAAACATTTTTATTCAATAGCCTAGTCAGGTTAATTAAAAGAAAGTCAAAATTGCAGGGTTCTTAGGTAGCAGCCCCTGTTTGCCGACTCTAGGATTGATAACCAGCTTCTATGGTAGCTCCATCTACAAACACCAGGTCGACTGCTTTCCAATCAAATGGTTTTTTCCCCACACCTTTGGCAGATGAGAATGTAAGGCCCTAAGGTACTGAGCCTGACCTACTGCATCCTCAGATATGTGGGTGGCCAAGAGCAAATGGTCAGAAAACACTCTTATTTGGTAACTTGTTTTTACAAAATGACATTAGTGGCCCACCCTGAATTCTTGATACACAGACTATCTACACATAGCACCAATTGGAGGGGCAAGTAGGCTGAAAGCAAACAACCAGGTATTGACTAGATTTGGCCACTTCTGGTTGTTGGTTTTGTCAAAATAACTGGCCATTTAAATGAATTCAATCATTTTTAAAATCAGTTTGTGGATGCAGGCACAGCCACAGTCTAACATAGTTGACATTCTTTTCCTTGCAGCTGGAATTAGAAATTAGACACTTTTTTAGACTCTCATCCATTCATAGCCCATTTTCTTTGCATACTTTATGGTTTGAGATTTCTAAAATAAATCTTATATGCAAAGTTTGATTTTAAATGTTTTAAGTCAATGTAATTGGAATTGTTTACAGTATTTTCTATGAATTTTATCAGATGATTACCATACTTACACTAAATCATACACATTGGAACATTCTGAAGTGTGATGTGAAATTTACTTATAAAAACATCTAGTTTAGTATATTTTTTACACTTTATCTAGAAATTTTAGTATGATACAAATGAAATCTGTAGTTTCAAGAATGGTTGTCTTCATGATTGTTACCAAAAATTACTGATTAGAAATTTTAAATGGCCATACTTTTAATAATTTAGAGTGCAAGTTTATTTACTTGTTACTGCTATTGGAATGTAAGCTGTCCGAAGGCAGGGACTTTGGTTATCTTCTTTATGGTGGTATGCTCAATGCCTAGAGCAGTGCTGTCTTGCAGTATGGCCCACTGAATATGTATTATATTTGGGCATTTTATAAAATTTCATTATGTGCATAATGTGTTCCAAATGCCATGACAGATTATGGAGTATTCAAGCAAAATATTAGCTCTTATTTTAAATAAAAAAGCTAACAGTCTAGTTAAAGATAAAGAGATGATTACACTATTTGCTAAATGCCCTGTTAGGTATAAACGTGGAAAGGTGTGGAAGCACAGGTTTTCCCCTAACCTAAAAAAGGGGAATCAGGAAATGGACCCATAATGAGTGATATCTCAGTGAAGATTTTAAGGAGGTACAGGAACTGACCAAATGAAGGAGCAACAAACCAATGGCTGAAGGAGTATGAATGAACTCAGTCAAAAAAATAAACTAAAAATTTTAAAAAAACAATGTCATTTAAAGGGAACAAAATCACTAAAAGTTTATTTTGGGGAACGTGGCATTAAAGAGGTGAGTTATAGAAAGAGTATGAACTTCAGTTTGGAGAATGAGTTAGAAGTTAGGAGAGCCACAGCAATAATCCACTTGGAAAAAAATGCAGATCTAAAATAAGGCTTTGGAACGAGAAAGACTTAAATGCATTTAAGACATATTTAAGAAGAAGGATGGAAAGAATGAAGAGATCTAAGTTTAGGGGTGGGGTGGAAGTATTGATAGAGCTCTGAGTAATTCCCAGTGTATGGCTTAGAAAACTGGACGGATAGAGGTGCCAGGAGACAAGATAGAAAATATAGGACAAGGAGAGGTGTACAGGAGATGGCTGTTGGAGGAGAGTCAGAAAAGTGATTTGGAGTATGTTGGACTTAAGATGCCAGTGTCACACGGAAGTGGAAGCACCAGTAGAAAGCAAGATATATGCATGTGATGCTGAGCTGAGTAGGGTGACAGAAGGGATTTGGGAGTCACCAACACAGAGATGAAATCGAACTCATAAGGGAAAATGAGATTATAAAAGGGAGATAAAGATGAAACCCTGACGAGCACTAAGAAGTAAGAAAAAACAGCAAAAGAGAAGAAACTTAAATAAGAATTATCCAAAGTATAAGAAAAGAGCCAATGTAAGAAAACAGTGAGAGAAATAAATTTTAAGGGGATTAGAGTCACTGTCAAAAGTGACACTATATTGGGTAAAATGGGGACAGGAAGAAAATGTTGAAAACAAAAATCTATCAGACTTGGCAATTAGGTGGTTATTGGTCAACCACGCTGAAACTGAATAGTGCAGTCAGTGGCCTGGAAAATAGAGAGGTTAGGACGTGAAGGACAGACAGACTCCTTTTTATAGACATGGCTAGAGCCTGAAAGAAATTCAAAAGCTTACAAAGCATAAAAGATTTACAGAGCAGCAGTTTAGTTTTATCCCTGATTATTTATTTACTCATTTATTTGCTCCAATATTGGATAGACTTAAGAGAGAATAATTAAAGGAATGGGGTCTCTGAGTGGGTGTAAGTCAACAGGAACCAGGTCACAAGGGATGTTATTTGCAGCTGGATGGCAAAGAAGTAACATTTTCTGTGAGATATTAGTGAAGAGATGAGATGTATGTAGGTACAGATAAGCCGACAGTATGGCAGCAGGGTTAGGGTGCTGTTGGCTTCCAACTGAGCTTCGAAGTCGGCTGATGAGGAGGTACAAGGCTTTAGGAAGCTAGTGATACTTTGATATAGCTCCTATACAGAATTAGAGAAAGACATTCTGAGGCATTTTGCAATATAGCGGCATAGGTTTATCCTTATGCAACTCCAGGTGTTCCTGCATGCATTTACAAATTAATTAAATATAGCCATAATAATATGTTGAATATTCTCATATATATTCATTTCAGTTTATGCTGATATGCCTGAACTTCAGGGCTATATATTTAAGTACTTCCTGGATATCTGTATGTATCCTACCTGCGTGTCCTTCAAAACCATTGAGCCAAAAACTAAACTTCTGTAAACATTGACCACCTTCCTCTTCATAGAAAACTCTCCTCCTCATATATTACTTTTACAGGAACTGACATAATAGTCCATACAGACACTGAGTATTTATTAAAAATCTCTGGTTTCTTCACCATTAACTAATCTGTCACAAATTCTGATAGTTGTACTTTTTAAAACCTATTTTTTTCAGTTTTAATAATAAGACTACTTTAGATAATAAGTAGTCTTTAGACTACTTTAGACTATCTTAGACTACTTTAATAATAAGACACCTAGACCATTGAAATTTCAATAATTCAGCAAGTTAGATATTGAATATCTATTATGTTATCAGGCAGCTGCTGTTGATGCTGGGGATACAGATGAAAATTCTTTTCTTTCTTGAGTTTATCTTCCAGTGGAAGGAAGTAGAAAATAAAAATAAAAATAAAAACAACAAAAGTAAATAATATTAAAAGATGATAAAAATGCTACCTGAGCTCATCATTTTGGTCACTCTCCTGCTATGTGACTGGATTTGACTCCCTAAAATAAACCTCACTGTATTAGATACCTACTGTCTCCAAACTCAGATGTCTTAGCAAGGCACTTAAGACTGCCCATGAACCGGCTCTACTTAGATATCGAGCTTCATCCTTTCCCATCTTTTGGCATGTTAAGTCTCATTTTTAGTAAACCATTCACAGTTTCCAAGGTTCACCACAGCGTTTCACCTCTTTCCTATGCTATTTAAACAATGAGATTTCAACCTTTTTCTCAAACATTTTTTCTGGGTGGACACACTACAAAATTTAGAGACTCTGCTCATGACAACCACTCTGTGAAGGCTTTCAGATACTCATATCCAGGAAACATTTGAGACACCATGCCCTGGTGTCCCAGGGCATCCCAATGCATCCCAGGTCTGCTTCTACTATTCCAATTATAATATTGTATTACACTTTTTGTGACAAACTGCCTTTTAGTATTAGTTCTCAATCTCCTTAAATGCAGCAACTATCTTTGTGTTGCCAGTATCTAATCAAGCACTAGTCATAAAGTAGGTACTAGGTCAACAGTCCCTAAATAAATAAAGAGTGTATGTTGAAGGGTTTAAAATAAGTGGTCACAACTAAGGCTCTGTTTTATAATCAATGCAAAATTAATCTAAAAATTATTTAGATTGCCTTATAGAATATAATAGTCATAGTGTACATTCTTGACCACTTTTTATATAATAGGCACTGTCCTGAGAACTTCATATGTGTTATTCTACTCAATACACACAAGAACCACAGGAAGTGGGTGTTGCTATTAGTCTTATTTATGGATGAGGAAACTGAGACACTGATAGGTTAAGCAATTGCTTGCAGTCTCATGTCAGGACCCAAGCTCGGCATCTTTACATTGTAGCGTCTTCCCCACATAATTACCCATTATATCTTTTCACAGGTGTTCCTCAAATTAAAAATAATTAAAATGAAATTTAAATTTTATTATGTTTAAAATTAAAATGAAAGAGGAAGACAAAAAATGGGTGAAGGTGATCAAAAGGTACAAACTTCCACTTATCAAATAAAGAAGTTATGCACAGCATGATGCCTGTGGTTAATAACACTGTATTGTATATTTGAAAGTTATTGAGAAGGAATAGATCTTAAAAGTTCTCAACACAAGGAAAATACTTATACCTATGTGTGACGATGGATGTTAACTAGATTTATTTATTGTGATGATCAATGCAAAATATATACAAATATGAATAATCATGCTGCACCCCTGAAACTAACATAATGTCATATGTCAGTTATAGCCCAATAAAGTAATAACAGAAGTCAAAGAAATAGGGGTGATCTGAGAACTATTTAAATGACTGACTTATCTCATTGATGGAGGTTGCCATATTAGATCAGCATCTTCATCCTGGTCCCAATCCTCATCTGAACCTCATCTCAAATTTGTTGTGGAGGTTAAAATTGTCATGCTTTATTCCTTTAATTAAAACCTTACCTTTGTTTATCATTTAGATATGGTTTGTCTAGAGAAATTTTTTTTTTTCAAATAAGGTAGGTAAGCATTTTGACATAACTTTACGTAGCCTTACATTTTTAAGTAAAGTATATGTTTCTTATTATATATACAGAAACATTGTCTTATAGACATAAAATTATTACTGAATAAAAGTGTATGTATGTGTTTAAATATGAAAGTACTTCAGTGCATGGTTTCAAATATACAGACTACTCCTCTTTAAATAGAAATAAATGATTGTACATAAATGCAAACCTTCTATATTATATTCATACTTCTAATTGCAGAAGCTGAAAACAGGACTAATAACTTTTAAAAAATCAAGACATATTTATGAAAGAATTCACTCAGCTCCTACCTCCACTAACCCCTGCATGAGCCTTAACTAGGCATAGTCCTGGATATAAGAAGAGGAAAAAAAAATTTCTTTGCATTCTAGTTTTTCTTGTCATGGAAAGCCCTGAGAAAGATTGTGTAAAAATGTGAAGGTTGTCTTTGCCATCATTATATTGTCCCATTCTCTTCTTGGAGACAGCAAATAAGATTCTACAACAGGATAATTTTAGGCATCAGTAAATTGTTAGTGGACATGATATGAAAATTAGATGGGACTTTGGGAGGACATAGAAATTTAATCTGAAAACCAACACCTTTTATTCAAAAATAAAAATTGCATGAGTAAAACGGAGAGGCAGGAGGCCCACAGCATTTGAAAACAGACACAGGTGCAGAGACAGGATCTGCGATACTTGCTTTAAATATGGATCTTGGAGAGTCCTGGTGGCACCGAATAGGAGAATATGGATACATGAAGCATGTTCTGCTCCCCTTCAATGTAAAGTCACTTTCAGAACCTTCAATTGTTCCTATCTTTGAAGTTCTATGATTAACTGTTTTCAATGTATCCATGTTTCATCCCTTTGGCTAAACCATAAACTCTTAAAACCCAAGGTTGTATCTTACTCCTCATTATATCCTAATTATATAGCATAGTGTTTGTTTCATAATACATGTTCAGTTAATGTATATATATAAACAAATAAATACTTTTAGTAATGAGGGCCACTGGTTCTGCTATACTTAAATGTGTTTTTTTTCTGAGCATGGGAGTTCTGAATACTGACCTTAGTCAGGCGGATTTTGTGGTAGTGCCTTCTAAAATGACAGCCTTGCCAAACTGTCTCCCAAGCAGAGTAAGGGAGCTCCTCTCAAGGGTTTGTCACAGGTGATGGGTCTAGGATAGTCACCTGATTTAACTTGATTCAATCAAATTCTCTCTTCCAGGATGTTTGGTAGGTAAAAACCCCAAGACCAAGCAAGAGTTATCGAGTAAATTCTTAATTAGAATAGCATTCTAGAAAGAAAACCCTGCAAACTTCTGCTCCTCTAGTTTACTTTTTCTCAAGCCAGGATTACTTAGTTATTTTCTTAAATTTTGTGAGCTAAGTTTTATCCTAAAATAGTCAGAGAGTTTTTACCCTTTATGAAATTAAAGAACATAACTGATAAAATATGTGTAAGGAATGTGTCTTAACCTTGTTTCTCTCCCATTCCCTATAGTTGTGGTTTGTGTGTTATATTTTCTGTTGAGCTTTGTATCTTATATTCTGTCTCTGAGAAGCTCAAATTTTCAGCTCTGTTTCAATGTTCAGGCTAAGTTGCTACTCCATGAATGGCACAGGAGTATTCTTTCTCAAGATTCCAAAATATTGGAAAGGGTGATAAGGCCAAAGATCTAAAAATAGATTAGAGTATTGGCATTAACTAAGAGAAAGTCTTTGACAAGACAGCAGTTTTATTGTTATTTCTATGGTTACCATTTTCATCTCAGAAATTAAAAAAAAACAGACCAGTTCTTTTGCAAATTTTTTCACTTTTCCCTCAGGGAGAACAATCTGTTTCCTTCTGATTTTCTGTTACCCTGTTTATCACCCTTCTCTTACACCGTGTTTTGAAGTTTATAAATTCCTCTTTCCCTTACATGAGACCATTCAGACACAGGTAAAGTGCCACAGACCTTTAACTTCAAGCACTGACACAAGTAGGAGAAAAAGATGCAGGCCCCAGGCCAGAAATCCAGGTATTCTGCTTGCATTAGGGAGAAATATCATATTAGATTATTTAAAGTAGAGTGAAGTTTCTGTTTAACAAAATGGCCATACTAAATACCACCATTAAACTGTTAGACTCAAGATAAGTAAATAGTGCATAATACAAAGATGCTAAACTAATTTTGCATTTTATAATGTATATTGAAGAAATACATCCAGAAATTAACAGAGACTCTCTATATATCCAAAAAGGTTAACTAGTCTTTAAACTCCCTGTGAATTTCCTGCACATTTAATTTTAACAGTTGTAATTTTTAAAAAACAACCCAATGTTCATAGCAGTACAACTTACAATAGCCAAGTGCTGGAAGCAACCTAGGTGCTCATCAGTAAATGAATGGATCAAAAAACTATGGTACATATACACAATGGAATTCTATGCAGCAGAACGAAAGAAGAAGCTCCTACCCTTTGCAACAGCATGGATGGAACCGGAAAGCATTATGCTAAGTGAAATAAGCCAGGTGGTGAAAGACAAATACCACATGATCTCACCTTTAACAGGAACCTAAACAACAAAACAATCAAACAAGCAAAATATAACCGAAGACACTGAAATAGAGAACAGGCTGTCAATGTCCAGAGGGGAGTGGGGAGGGAATTTCAGGGGAAAAGGGGAAGGGTTTACAGGAACAAGTGTAAAAGACACATGGACAAAAACTGGGGTGGGGTAGAAATGGGAGAGAATGGGGAGGGCTGGGTGGGTGGGCTGGGATGGGAGTAAAAGACAGAAAGCTGTACTTGAACAACAATTAAAATAAATACATACATATAAGTATTGATACACATTGATAAAACAGAAATACATTTTTCCCAATTTGCTCTATTCACCCTCCTCAGAGTATTGCGGTGTCCTAGACATTAAAAGAACAGGTAACACATGCTTTGAAATGAAAATCATATAACAACCTACTTTATAATTAGTGTCACGAAGATCTTACTACCTAACTTAAAATTTCATGTTCTATATGTAGCTTTCCATTTTCATTCAGAATAGTATAAATATTGCAGCTAAATCTTTTATATTTATTAAAATCAAATATTGGCTTAAAAATGGCATTTACCACAGGTGGCAAACACAAGGCCTGTGGGCCGAATCTGACCCTCAACCTTGTTTTATCCACCCAGCACCTTGTTTCTACCCACCAGCAGTGCCAGGCTCTCACTTAACCGTTGAGGGGTAGTTACATTTATGCAGTCCTAAAATTACATTCAGCCCCTTGAAGGCAACCGGGAGGCTGATGTGGTCCTGGTGAAAATGAGTTTAATACCCCTGGCATATACAGATCTCCTTTTACATTTATTTTTTATCATAAAATATTTCAGAAACAAAAATACACGTGTGATTGGAATCTCATTTTTTAAAACAGCAGACATGATCAAGCCCATGTTCTTAAAATCAATTTCTTAATAATATGATGATCTTATGTTATTGTGTTATTATTCTTATTATATTATGCTGATTTAACAAATTAACATTCAAGGGTAAAAGTAAGAGAACAATGATTTTCAAAGTATTTATGTCTTTTTAAATTTTATGAAGTACTTTACTCGAGTACATTTAAGCAGTTAAATCAATTTTAAAGCAAAAACATAAACAAACAAGCAAAAAAAGCAAGCCTGCCTGTTGTTTTGTTAATGTTATAGCCATTACTAAAGGCGGTACTCATCTGTTCAATCCTGCCCAGGACATATTTGAAATGCAACAGTAACTTTAAAGGTCAAGGTCTCATGGGCCCTGGACTCTATTTTCACAAACCTTAAACCTAGTAGCAAAGTGACCATAAGGTAACATAGGGCAAGTATATGGGAAATACCACAATACTAGTGCAAGCACCATGCTCTCAGAGTTCAGGAAAGAAAAAATGTTTATTTATATAATGTTTTAAGTCTATTTTTAGCAGCTATTAAATGCCTCAAATTTGCTTTGCTATTTAAACCCTTAATTTTTCATTACTTTTGGTTTCTTTAAAAAGCCAAAAAGAGTTCTTCAATTAGCTTATGATCAAATGTGAAATCTTGCTCTTTGGTAACTTCACTACCCCCTGTTGGGAACTGCTAAGAATGCTAACTAACATTCTTGCAATTATTATCCTAGTTTCAATATCTCATTAGCACTCACTTTACTGAATACAAAGAAGAGAGTTCAAAGTTAAATGTCATCCCGTGGCTTCAGGTTTTTAAGGACCAGTAACCTGGAGGTGCACTAAGAGGGATATCAGCTTCGAGAAGAGTATTGGGTTGATTCAGGATATGCTCCCAGATACCGTGAGGCTGAGGCCATACTTACAATTTGGCTCCCCCACCCCACCCCACCCCACCCCACCCTTGTCCAAGGCAAGGCTTCTAAGACCTATTGATGTAATTCTCCCACAGTTCAAGCTGCTTTCTGGCTATAACTTTACCTACCTTTGGAAGCTGCCTCTCGCAGGTCACATGGGAACTGCTGTATTTAGGTCACTCACAAGCAGGACTTATAAAATAGTACATAATATGATGATTCAGCTTCCTGATGTGCCTCATCTACGTGTAAGATGTAATTCAGGAATAAGAATTCTAATTTTATGTTATGTGCCTTTGAATTTACCAGTATGTTGTATAGCCTTTTTCTTTTATTAATTTTTTTCTGTTCCCTTTCTCAATCAAATAATTACAACATTATGTGAAAATCTCATAGAACAGCTAACTACTGTTTATGAGAGATTAAATTAAATAAGACATGTAATGGTTCACTAACAATCTGCAAATGTATGTGTGAATATTTCATTCTCCGAGTGGTAATCAGAGCAGTACTTTGAGCTAGTACTTGCTGTGCATTGAAGATGTCCGTAGAATGCCCCATAGGAAGACTGGGCAAGTAACGCTATGTTCATTCACAAAAGGAGCTTTATAAATGTCCACTAAACATATGAAACACTCTAGTCACATCAGCATTAAAATATTTTATTTATTTTTTAAAAATATTTTATTTTTTAAATATTTTATTTATTTTTAGACAAAGGGGAAGGGAGGGAGAAAAAGGGAGAGAGACATCAGTGTGTGGTTTCCTCTCATGTGCCCCCCCACTTGGGACCTGGCCTGCAACCCAGGCATATGCCCTGACTGGGAGTTGAACCAGAGACCCTTTGGTCCCCAGGCCAGCACCTAATCCATTGAGCCACACCAGCCAGGGCAGCATTAAAATATTTTAAATTAAAGCAATATTATTTTTGCCTAACAAATAATTTTCAATATTCATTGCTGGCAAGGGTACACTGAAACAAGTACTCTTGTGTATTCCTGATGGGATTGTAAATTAGATTGATTTTTCCAAAACACCAGTTGCCATTTTGTATCAAGAGCCTTCATAGTCACATATAAAAGGGAGCAATCTGCAAAAAGCATCCCCTTCTCTTTTTTTCTCTTAATACTTTGCTGTAAGTTGTTCTCACTTGCCTTTTGTAGGGTCTTGTTTTTCATTTAAACAAACCAAAGGATAAATGAATGTCACTGGTGATGGAATCAGAGAAGTACGGCCATTACACGTGGATACAGTGTAGAATATGATTTTGGATTATTTTCCATTAGAGAGGAAGTTGAAGTCTGGGGTAGTTAATTATGTTATATGAATGGTATCTTGGAGAGAATTATAGGCAGCCAAGAATCAGGTTACACATATATTAGTTGTCAAATAAAATTGAAAGTGGTTTTCTTTTAATTAATTAATTTATTATTATCATTATTATTTGCTTTCCTTTTTTTGTCTGATCAGCATCATTTATTTGAGATAAATGTTTCTCACTCTATGGCATAAAGTTCTGATAATTTGGAAGCTTCTGGAAGAAATATGATGCAAGTTAGGCCAAATATAGTGTCTCTTCTAGGAACATGAACCTTAAATGGAGGCACACAGAGATCGAAAACATTGGCACGGAGTCATTCCATGGCCAACCCGTAAAAAATACCCTATTTATTTCTGTGGTGAGGTCCCAGGGAGTTCCCTTGCTGTTGGGACCTGGAGAACACGATTTACTTTTATGCTGTGGGCTATATACTCTTCTTCCAACAAATATCTTTCTTACTTAAAAAAAAAAGAAGGAAGAAGAAAGAAATGAGGGAAGGAAGAAAGAAGGGTGGGAAGAACTTACTCATAACTTTGAGCTAATAGGTCCACTCTAAGGATTTTCTTAAGAAAATTATGAGACATCAACCTAAAAGTTTACATACAAAATAATCACTGCCAGCACTATATACAATGGTAAAAATTTTTTAAAAAATGAAAAGGACATATAACACTGGAAATCACTATGTTAGCCATGGAAAAAAATGAAGCAACATGTAGAATATAAACTATATACCACATAATTTCAGTGAGACAGAGAAATCCACACACAGACAATCATGCCATGTCCTGGAAGAAAATCTGCCCCATGTTGACAGTGGTTACTTTGGCATGGGAAATTTTCTGACCTACCAATGCTAATGAAATGTCATTATTAGTTGAATTACAACAGAATCCATGTAGTTTTTTGTTTCCATATTCCATCTTAATGAAAAATAAAATGGCATTTATCCAGTAAAGAAAAACAAAACTGTGATTTAGCTTTCACAACTTTCACACTGAGACTGTAAACTTTTAACATTTTTATTTGCAATTCTTCCAATTCAAAAAAACAAAAATAATTTTTTCTTCTCTGTAGTTGGGCCAGTATCTATCAGAATTCCAGGTCTCTGTCTCTGGTCTACCTTTCCAGCTGACCATATATGTGTCTCTCAAATCACAACAAATTAATTCCTACCCTTCACACTCTGTATTCTAGTCCCTCAGCATCAGTGGTCACCAATTTCCACACTATTATTCTTTCAGCCTATATGTGTCTCCTTTGCCTCAAACATTCAATAAGGGTAACAGTAATAATGTCTTTTGCTTTTTTTCTGATTACGTAAGTTCAATGTTACTGTAGTAATATTTCTTCTATTTTTTTATTTGTGTGATGTATTAAGGAGAACTTTTCTGAAAACTACTATTTATAGTAATCTTCCTTTAGAAAATCTTCCCATTATAACAATCAACTGAAAAATATAATCGTCAGGGAAAAATCAAGAAAGATGAAAGCTCTTTATATTTGGCTTGCATGACAATTTTTGCACACACACTATGGATTGTAAGTGGTCTTATGCTGTTTGAGTGTTTCATCTCCTCAACTGGACTGTCTATTTGAGTACAAGAACTGTTATTTCATTCCCTATGTTGCCCCTACAATGTGTCTTATATGATATCTTATATATAGTAGTAGCTCAAAGCATTTCTAACCTACTTTATCATTTTTATATACCAGGATCCATATTTTTATAACAAATTTTTAAAAAGTCATTAACAGCAGTCCCTGTGGAAACAGTAGGCACTGACGCAAACCACGGGGTAATCTTTACCTGTTCCCAGTCTGAAAACACCTGCTGATTTTCTATGTGGGTTGTGGTAGTTTAGTTTGTCCAATAATGAGTCCATCTTGACCTCAAAGTTTTTCTTTTTTTAAATAGAATATTTTAACATTTAAAACTAAAAGTAAGATAAAAATTAAACAAGAACATGACCTCTAAAATTCCATTTATTTGACCTCTTATTTGCAATATGAGTTGCCACTTGATAAGTACCAATTCACTGAAGTGAAAGAGAAAAATATATTCAAGAATCCCTGAATTTGTACAGTAAAACTTCTGTTATTCTATCATTCATTTGAAAAAGAGATGGAGAATACAAACTCTCTCTGGCTCTCATTATACACATATATACAAACAAACAAACAAACATACATATTATATGTTTGCCTTAGAAAACAAAAAAACAAACTTTAAAAAGTTGTTACCTTAAGGGGAGAGCGAAAACAGAGTGAAAGGGACAGAAATGGACATATCCAAAATAAACCTAGTTTTAAACATTGGTCTTTGAATGTATACACATCTTTGAACATAATTAATTGAGAAAGTCAAATAGAAATAAATACATCAAATATATAAAAAATTAAAAGCAAAATGAAACAAATAGACCAAATTGAAAATTGTATTGATGACACAAATGGAGAGAGTACAAAAACATTGTTTTAAGTATCTTTGAACAGTGACAAGTCTTCCCTGCTAGTATATGTCTTAAAGTCAAAAAGTACAGGGCTGATGTGGCTCAGTGGATTGAGCAGCAGCCTGCAAACCAAAGGGTCACTGATTTGATTCCCAGTCAGGGCACATGCCTGATTTGCAGGCCAGGTCTCCAGTATTGGTGTCAACCACGCATTGGTGTTTCTCTCCCTGACTTCTCCTTCTCTTCCTGTCTAAAACTATATAAAATCTTCAAAAAAAAAAAAAAAAGAACTGGGAGAAAAAGGAAAATCAAAATAAAATTTAAGCCACTTTCAGTAATCATATTGTTCTTTTTAAAAACTACTTTATTCAGGTATGATTGACATATAAAAAGCTGTACATGTTTAATGTAGACAACTCGATAAATTTGGGGAAAAGTATATACACGTGAAACCATCATCATTATCAAGGCCATAAACATATCCATCACATACTAAAGTGATTTTCTACTGTCTCCTTAATTATTACTATTTATTTTTGCGGTAAGAACACTCTACAGAAGATATATCCACCTAGCAAATTTTAAGTACACAATACAATACTGTTAGCTAGAGTCACTATGCTGCGTAGTAGAGCTCCAGAACTTATTTATATGACATAACTGAAGCTTTGTTTCCAAATTAGTTGGTTGAACAGTAGAACACATTTTCTCACAGAAATGACCTGACAATGGTACTATGCCAGAATGAGGTTTGGCCTTAGGAGGAGCCATGAGATTTGCTACTGGTTATAAAACTCACAGAGGGCCAAATAATCAGCAAATCAAACTAACCACAAAGGCTAGCATATTTTCTGGCTTCATGATGAGATTAGGTTTAAAAATCAGTTGGGGTTATTAAAGAATATAACTCCAGAAACATTCTGCCACTGTCAGGACCTCACAGATTTATAACTATACTAGTTACAAGTTGTAACTGGATCAAACATTTTATTTATTGATAAATACTAATGAAGGCCTTCTTCTATAGAGTAACATAGTGCAAAACATTTAATTTTCCCTTGGTCAATCAAAAATTTAGTTACAAATAATATTTCAGCAACCTGACTATTTAACCAAGAACTGTGTATTGACCAAATATGAGTGGTCATTAGGAGTATCTAAGCTAATATAGCACTGAAAACAAATACCAGTAAACATAAAATAAGCTTGAAATATGTAATCTAACTAAATTAAATACATCTCCATATGCAATGAACCTACTACTGTATAAAATTCATATTCATTACAAAACATTTCTTTTACTTATAAACAGATGTCCTTCTTCATATTCAATACATGAATAGTATTAACTTCCTCCTAAGCTTGTTAAAAAGATAAAAATATTAGCCAACGAGAGTGGTCGGTCTAGTATCTGGGACTTAGTGAGTACTCAGTAGGTACTAACTTTAATAACATCCAGACTGATTTTGAGTACAACATGAAGGGACACGTGAAAAAAAGGTGCAGTCATTGAAGAGGCAGATTGACCCACTTTTTGCAGAAAGTATATGATGAGGTACTGACTTCAACTACAATTTCTTTCACCACCCTGGAACATCTCCTCCTGTCTTAAACCATCTAATACTTCCAAACTTCTAGATAACTTGCATATTTAGTCTCTGGAGGACAACCATTAATTGTTTAAAGTACCTAAAGAAAAAACAAAGCATTTAGAAGTCTCTTTTAGTAAACCCAAATTGAAAATTTAACTACTCAAAGTGTTGCTAACTTGGAATATGATTTTCAAATACATAATAATTTAAAATGATAATGTTTCATGTAAAATATTTTGTTGATTATTCTTTTATTATATGCTAGTCAACTGGAAGAAGAGCACTAAAAAATAAAATACATGCGCTGACTTTCCTAAAATAATACAAAATCTGGATGATAGTTCCTGATCCCTTAAGTTCCTGAATATCTTATCTTACCTGGTTATGTGCTTGTATATTTTGCATTGGCCCATATCGCAGGGCGTAAGTGAAATTTGTCAAATGTGATGTGTGACCTGGCTTGGAAAACATTTCAAAAGCATATTTTCTGATAAAATCATTTACTAAGTATTATTTTATTATGTTATTAGATCAGTCCACCTAATTTGTTCTCTGATACTTGTATTTTCAAATTTTCAATACCAGACGAATGAGAGACTATCATCAAACAAAACCAAACCAAAAGAGAGAATTGTAAAATTTCCTGAAGTCTTTTTCAGGAATCATCTAATTTGTTTGTATCCATACTGTTGTTATAGCACAATTAGAAGACTTTCTTCTTAGAATTCCAATAGGGCCACTTTTTTCTAACAGAAAAAGTACTTTTGAAGATAAATTCATTTCAACTGAACATTAAATAACCTAGAAAGAAAAAACTGAAAAATATGTACTACAGCAGTGCCTTTTCCTAGTACGGGCAAAGCAAGAATTGAAAGAGCAACTGTGGAGAACATCTAGTGTCACAAGTTTGGGATGGATTCGACAAAGGAACTCCCTTGGAAAAATACAATTTTAGTGGAAGACTGGGTAGCTCAGTTGATAGAGCATCAGGCTTTAATCTATATAATTTTTTATTAACCATGCAACTCCAATAAATTCATTAAAATATAAAAAAGAAGGAAACAAAGAGCACTGACTAGTGTGGCTCAGTTTTTTGGAGCATCATCCCATAACTAAAAGATTGCAGGTTCGAATCCTGGTCAGGTCACATACCTAGGTTGCAGGTTTAATCCTGTTGAGAACAGAACATGTTGATGTTTCCCTTTCACATCAATGTCTCTCTCTCTCCCTTTCTCTGTCTCTAAAATCAATTTAAAAAATGCTGTTGGACAAAAATAAAAAAGAGAAAAAATTGAGAGCGTAATTTCTAAAATAATTTGTTTATTCTGAGGTCTGCTTAAAAACATTGTAGATTGTTTGTTTATAATCATAATGATCTGAAATATTTGCATAGTGCTCCATGGATGTTCATATAAATCTGCACATGAACTGTCAATACATGTCTAGCCTTAAAGACTACATTTTTATGTCAGAAACCACCCACACATAATAAACCACCTTGGGCTATTGCGCATAGAAAAGATCGTATCTGATTTGTGTGAGAAAAATTACATTTCCAGTTCTTTAATGAAATAATCTTATAGAATCCATTTCAGAGCAGGTAAAGAAACCCCCCACCACCCTGGAATGCCTTCCAAAGCTCAGATATTGTCCATTACTTTTGTTTTGTTCTCTATGTATACCCCTTTGCAATGAATCTCTCTATGGAACTATATTCTTCCTTCTCCTTAGTTATTTTTTAATGTGGTTCTTCAACTATTGTAAATGAACCTGGGGACCCAGACATTTTTTCCTTCCTTTTTATTGAAT
Source organism: Carollia perspicillata (assembly GCA_004027735.1). Taxonomy (NCBI): domain Eukaryota; kingdom Metazoa; phylum Chordata; class Mammalia; order Chiroptera; family Phyllostomidae; genus Carollia; species Carollia perspicillata. The sequence continues at coordinate 71,300 of PVKM010000769.1, read as the reverse complement.
TTATTAAGGTGACATTGGTTAACAAAATTAACAGGTTTCAGGTGTACAATTGTAGAATACACCATCTGTACACTGTACAGTGTGTTCACCACCTCAAGTGAAGAGTTTATTATGTGCAATTTGTTGTGTTGAAAACTAGCTGAAAGCTTTTGGTATCATAACCTCATCATTCCTACAGATTTCTCAAAGTCTCCTTTCTAGTTAACTGAGATCATGTTACTTTTCCCTGAAAAATAAAGTTTACAAGATATATACACTAAGTTTTACAAAAAATAAATGCTTTCAGGAAATACCATATTTTACTATGGAAATATTGGGATCCTGTGTACAAATATACTGAGTGAAATACTTAAGTATTAGTGAATTTTTAATTTAAATGCCTGGAAGCAATTTATTCATTTTGAATAGTCTCTGTCAGTGTGCATGGGTGTGACTGAGCATTTTTGTGGGTAAGACTCTAAACTAGAGAAGTCAAGGACACAAGCTTTGGTGTTACAAGTCCAGCTCTGCCATGACTAGCTGTGTGACCTTGAGGGAGTTGGATAACCCCCAAAGCTCAGTTACTTCATTTGTAAAGTGCAGACAATAGTGGTATGATTAGCACCTACTACTAGAAATACAAGCCACTTTCCATGGCTTTCTCATCTATGGATCTTTAATATATGATAATGCTAGTGTCGATATATGTAAAATATTTCAAAATGTATTAGTTAATGACTGGCTTTTTCTTAAGATATAGAAGGCAGAAAGAAATATTGTTCATATCCTACCAATAAGAAAAAGACAAAATGGTAACTTTCTTGCACACATCAGGTTGGTAAAATTGCATGGCAACCAAGTAGTCTGAAATCTAAAGGAAAACACGAGCTTCCAAGGAGATATGAGTCTCAAATGTTGACTCCCTGGGAGCAGGGCAAGGAGGACCAGAGAATGAGATGACATGGGTAAGGAGTATTCAGCTAAAAATTTTAACACATTGCCAAAGTCTGGGCTGACATGAGACTAGAGAACCCTTGGAAACTGAAAACAAAGAGGAGTCTACATTCTGTCACAGGCTGTTCCACATCATTTCAAAGACTCTTCTCTAAGAGTCTTCATCAGGTCCCATAGAGAGATTGGGAACAGAGAAGGAGACTGGAGAAACCTTCTTTTGCAACACAGATAAGAAAGAGAAGGCTGTCACTATAGAAGACAGAAACCCTCTACATATCCTTCTTCCTTGTGGATCAAGAGCCTAAAGTTGTGAGGAAGACAACTCTTGAACTCCAGGGTACAGGTATTAGAACCAATGTCATTGGGGGATGGAAAAAGGAAGAGTCCCTTCATCTGAGGGAGAGTCAAGAAACTGTAGGGGGACCAGATCCTCAGAAGTCTCCTACCACAGAGGAATGGGCAGAATACCAGAGAAAATCTCTTGTCAGGAGCAAAGGGACTGATGCAGTATAAAGACAATAGAGGATCCTCCAGTAAGCTAGCAGGCACAGAGTAACAACAGCAGTGCAGATCTGGGGGAAGGGCAAGAGCATGAAGGGAAGCCTTCTCTGAGGTGTAGGCATAGTGGGAAAGCCTAATACTGATGGAAAATCATTGAGAAAATCCTCTGGCAAACCAGTTCCACCCTAAGAACAAGGTCATGCTAGAAATATCTGAAGTCAGTGGGACCCAAAGGTAATCAAAGTAATGACGAAAGGTCAACCTCTCTAATGAATGTTCTGACCAGATTGACTCGTTCTTGCACTAATAGCCAAGGAGGATGAAGCTCATGTGTATTTCTAGACATAAGTGTTATTTACAAATCATACAAAATATATTCTCTGATCATAACAAAATTTAACTAGAAATTAATAACAAAAGTAAATATGAAAAGTACCCAAATTCTTGAAAATTAAGCAACACAATTCTACATAATCTTTGGAGTAAGGAAAAAGTCTCAAGAGAGTTTTAAAGTATTCTATATCGAATGGAAATAAAAACACAATATCTCAAAATTATTGGGATGTAGCTAACTCAGTACTTGGAGAAAAATCTACAGTGTTAACTACTAACTTAAAAAAAAAGTCTGCAATTAAAGTTCTCATGGTAATATACTAGAAAAAGAAGAATGAATGAACTAATGTGAAATAACAGAAAGGGAAGTTAAGAAAATAATCCCATTTGCAATTGCTATGAAAAGAATAAAATACCCAAGAATAAACCTAACCAAAAATGTAAAAGAACTGCACTCAAAAAATCATAAGACTCTGCCCTGGCTGGTGTAGCTCAGTGGATTGAGCGCGGGACTGCAAACCAAAGGACTGCAGTTCAATTCCCAGTCAGGGCACATGCCTGGGTTGCAGGCCAATTCCCAGCAGGGGATGCACGAGAAGTAACCATGCATTGAAATTTCTCTCCCTCTCTCTTTCCCTTCCCTTACTCTCTGAAGATGTATAAATAATATCTTTAAAAAAAAAGAAAAAAGTATAAGACTCTGAGGAAAGAAATTGATGAGGATACAAATAAGTGGAAGCACATACTGTGTCCATGAATAGGAAGAATGAATATCATTAAAATGTCCACACTACCCAAAGCAATCTATAGATTCAGTGCAATCCCTACCAAGATTCCAATGATGTATTTCACAGAACCAGAACAATATTTCAAAAATTTATATGGAACCACAAAAGGCCCTGTTATAGCAACAGCAATCCTGAGAAAGAAGAACAAGGAAGAATCTCACTACCTAATATCAAACAATACTACGAGGTCATAGCAATCAAAATAGCCTGGTACTGGCATAAAAACAAACACATAGATCAATGGAACCGAATAGACAACCCAGAAATAAATCCACATCTTTATAGTCAATCAATATTCAACAGAGGAAGCAAGCACATACAATGGACTAAAGGTAGTTTATTTAATAAATGATTTTGGGAAAATTGGACAGATGAGTGTGGACAAATGAAACTAGGCCATTTTCTTATACCACGCACAAGAATAAATTCAAAATTTATCAAAGACTTAAATGTTAGACCCAAAACTATAAAAATTGTAGAAGAAAACATAAGAAGCAAATCTTGGACATTGCTCATATCAATATTTTATAGGATAGATCTCCCCAGGCAAGGGAAACATAAGAAAAAAAACAAAAACAAATGGGACTACATCAAACTGAAAAGGTTTGGCACACCAAAGGATATCAACAAAATATAAAAAACAACCCACATAATAAAAGAACATGTTCACTGATGTATCTGATAAGGGGTTAATACCCAAAATTTATAAAATACTTACAAAACTCAAAACCAAAAAAACTAAAAACCAATTTAAAAAATGGGCAAACACTTGAATGGACACTTCTCTAAGGAGGACACACAGATGGCCAATAGATATATGAAAATATGCTCAATGTCACTAATCATCAGAGAAATGCAAATTAAAACCACAAATGAGATATCATCTCACACCTGTCAGAATGGCTATCATCAATAAATCAACAAACAACAAGTGTTGGCAAGGATGTGGAGAAAGGGGAACCTTTTTGCACTGTTGGTGGGAATGCACACTGGTGCAATCACTGTGGAAAGCAATATGGAGTTATCTCAAAAAATTAAAAATGGATCTGCCTTTTGACCCAGTGGTCCCACTTCTGGGAATATATCTGAAGGAACCCAAAATACTAATTCAAAAGCACATAAGCACCATTATTTACAATAGCCAAGATATGGAAGCAGCCCACGTGTCCATCAGTAGATGGATAAAACAACTATGAGTGGATAAAACAACTATGGTACATTTATACAATGGAATACTACTTGGCCATAATAAAGAAAAAATTTACCCTTTGCAACAGCATGGATAGACCTGGAGAACATTATGCTAAGCAACATAAGCCAGTCAGAGAAAGACAAATGGCATATGATTTCACTCATATGTGGAATTTTATGAACAAAGTGAACTAACAAGGAAAATGGGAACAGACTCATAGATGGAGAGCAGGATGACAGCTATTTGGGGGAGGTGATGGGATGGAGGGTTTGAGCAAAATGGTAAAAGGACTCAAGGACATAAACAATAGTGTGGTAATTGCTGAGGGTATGGGGTATAAGGAGACTAAATGGTAATGGAAAAATACACTAAAAATAAATAAAAGTAAGGAGAAAATAAAATTGATAAATATGGGGAAAAAACTGAATGCAAGTAGAAGGAAAAAATAAAAACAATGTCAACACAAAGAAGGAAATAATAAAGATAAAAGCATAAAACTATAATTTTGAAAATAAAAAGCAATAGAGAAAATTCTTAAAACCAAAAGCTAGTTCTTTGGGGAAACAAAGAAAAAAAAGATAAATCAGACTGAGCAAGGAAAAAAGAGAAAATATATAATTGGCAATGTGAGGTAAAAGAGAAATGAGGTCATTAAAGAACCCACAGATACAAAAATAATTAAGAAATCCTATAGTGAATTTTATGCTCATAAGTTTTGGTAGCAGGTGAAATGGATGAATTCCTCAAAAGATGCAAACCACCTAAGTTCACTCAAGAAAAGCAAGTAACCTACACAGTTTTATATCTACTTAACTGATCTAATTTGCAGTTAAAAAATCTTTTAACAAGTACCAATTCAATGCAAAAGTTTCCATAAAATTGAAGAGAATAGCTGCCAACATATTTTGTGAATCTGTCATTACCTTGAAACCAAAATTAAACAGCGCCATTACAAGAAAACAAACCCAGAGTTCAATATCCCCTATAAACATATATGGAAAAATTTTCAAAAAACAGAATCTAGCAATATATAAAAATGTTAATCCATCATGATAAATCAAAGCAATTCCATCATACCAACAGAGGAAACAATCATACCCACATCTCCATTAACGTAGAAGAATCATTTGACAAAATGTAATATCTCCAATGATAAAAACTCTCAGCAAACTAGAAATAAAAAAGGAACTTTCGTAATCTCTCACAGGGCACCTAGAAAAAGAAAATGTGCTACTGGCATCATACTTAATATTAAAAGACAATTAAGTATGAAAAAGAAGTATAAAGTTGGACAGCTCACATCATCAGACTTTGAGAGTTACTTTTAAACTAGAGTAATCAAGCTAGTGTTATATTGGAGAAAGAATAGAAACATAGATCAATTGTGAAGAACAGAAAGTACAGAAATAGACCCACGCATATATGGTGAATTGATTTTTGACAAAGTTGTAAAGGCTATGGAGAATGAGTGGTCTTTTCCACAAGTGATGCTAGAACTATTGGACATTCATAACCAAAATAGTTAACTTCAAGTTAGACTTTGTACCATAAACAGAATTATCTAAAAGGTAATCATAGACCTAACCATAAACCCTAAAACTAGAAAACTTTTAAGTAAAGCATAGGAGAAAATCCTTGTGAACTTGAGTTAGGCAAATACTTCTGAAATATAAAACTATAATCAAGAACCATGAAAGAAAGATTATTATAAAATGGACTTAACTAAAGTTGAAAACTTTGCTCCTCAAAAGTAATATTAAGAAAATGTACAGACAGGGCACAGATGAAAGGGTATATTTTAAAATACTTGTCTGATAAAGAGCTTGTGTTGAAATTTATAAAAAGCTCTCAAAACTCAATTATAATAAAACAAAGAAGCCAATAGAAATGGGCAAAATATTTCAACAGACATTTGATTGAAGAAGAAATAAAGTTAGCAAAGAAGTATTTTCAAAGATGCTTAACATCATTAGTCATAGGGAAATGCAAATTAAAATAAAAATGACTATATATAGGAAGGATTATCTTTTAATTTAATTTATTGGGGTAACACTGGTTAATAAATGATATAGGTTTCAGGAATGTAATTCAATAATACATCATCTGTATATTTTATTGTGTGTTCACTATCCCAAGCCAAGTCTCCTTCCATCACCATTCATCCCCCACCCTCTCTTAACTCCCCCACCCTCTTTCCCTCTGTTAGTCACCATACTGTTGTCTGTGTATGAAGTCTTTAATTTTTTTTCTAAGATAACCCTCCCATTACTATGCCCCTCCTTTGCATGAATGTGGGTGGAACTTCCAACTATGATGGAACATTATTCCCATCAGTACATTATATTATATGGCAAAGGTGAAGGGATTTTGTACATATATAAGATCTCACAGCAGTTTAGTTTGTGCTAATGAAAAAGGAGATTATCTTGATGGGCCCGATCTAAACAGATGAACTCAAAAGAGCGTTTAGTAATCAGAAAAAGACGAAGTTGAACAGGCATTCTGCTGTTGGCTTCAAAGAAGAGTTAAAATTCCATATTGAAAGAGGGCCGGTACGGGGGGGAAATCCAGAACTGAGTGTGACCTCAGGCCAACAGCCAGTGAGAAAATAGAGACCTCGGCCTGACAATGCAAAAAACCTAAATTCCCTCAGTGATGAGAATGGGCTTGGAAGACGTCCTTGAGTCTCAGAGGAAGTTGCAGCCTGACTGACACTTTGATTTCAGTCTGGTGAGACCTTGCGCAATGGATCCTGCTAACCTGTGCCTAGTCTGCTGACCCACAGGAGCATTGAGATAATAAATTCATACTGATGTAATATGCTAAGTTTGTGTCGTGTGTCATGCAACAATAGAAATCCATATGAAATACTACTAATGCAGTTTAAAAATGATCAGACAAAAAAACTAACCATAACAAGTGTTATTTGCAATGATACAGAACAACTGGAACTCATACATTACTAACGAAAATTTTAAAAAATTAGAAAACCAGGGTTCAACACAAATAACACCCCGTTTTTATTACAAGATATTTTACTAAATATCATAAGCATGTAATTCTGTAACATAACAATATCGCACTCAAACACATGATACAACATTTTAGGTGAAATGTTCCAATTAAAACTATAAGTTATTACACCCATATTATTACCTTACCAACCACACCCAAGCAGGTGTTACTTCTTCTGGACCCTGTACTTCACAGAACAATTTGGCAGTTTCTTATGAAGCTGTACATAGATGCATCATATAAACCAGTAATCCATGCTTGGCTATTTATCCAAGAGATGTAAAAATGTATGTTCACACAAAACTCACAAGTGAAAGTTTACAGTGTCTTTATTCACAAATGCCAAAAATCAGAAAGGACTTGAATGTCCTCCTACAGGTGAAAGGTTAAACGAACTGTGTTACAATCATAAGAGGACTCCCGCTCACCAATAAAAAGAAATAAACCCTGGATTTGAGCAATAGCATTGATGGATACCAAATGTTTATGCTAAATGACCCAAAAGTATACATACTATGTAGTGCCATTCATTTTAATTTCAGAAAAGGCAAAATTAGAGAGCAATAAGACATATCAGTGGTTGCTAGGGATTACTGCGATCAGAAATATTTACTACAAAGGGGTATGAGTCATTGGAAGATGATTGAAAACTTGCCATGTATATATACCAAAAATGTTTTTCTGAACCTGTAGAGTATATATACTCTGGGGATATATATATATCTCCCAAGTTTTTGCTCTGAGGCATTTTACAAAAGCAATAATGAGACTGTAACATTAACATACAGCATGTTATATTTCTGGATTTATTTGACCAAATTTGATGAAGTATTAGATTAATACATTCAAATAGCAAATTAATCACTTGGTTAATAATTGATTATTAACTAATTTACTTTAAAACCAGACTCACTATGCAGCATAAAATTTAAGAAGCACCGACATCCCTCAGAACACAGAAGCTCCGCCTGACAGTGCTGGTGGTTGTTTCTTCTTCCCCACTTGGCCACGGTTTCCCTCCACACTATTACTTTTCATTAGAATTAAGTAGAGAGTTTTCTTTAATCTTTGTTCCACTGATTAGACTCTCTGCAAAACAAATTTTTATAATAATGTCTAAACCTTTTGAAATATTGAGTTCTTCAAATTGAATTTTCTTATTTGTACTCTATAAATATATATATATGTGTGTGTATATATATACATATATATATTTCACATTGAGACAGACCTTGAAACATAACGTGTCTTTATATAGCTGTGATACACCCACTCAAAAGAAAACAATTCATGAACATGGAGTTTAAAATATATCATAAAATTCACGCTCCATGCTGTGCCACTTTAACACAAACATGCCACATCCTCTGCATTAATAACCATGGATGATGACTGATACAAGTTCCTAAAATTGCAACTTAAAATCAGTTTATAGATCGGAAAATAATTTGAGTAATGAATATATGGAAGAACCATGTCTGCCTTTATTCACAGAAAACCAGAATCTGTAATTGATTCGTTACACGTTTGAGGCAACAGGCAGTTATGCTATTTACTTTCTTTTGTCCTTCCAAAAGGACCAGGATGTCCTTTAAAATATTTTTTATTCCATAAGCTTATTAAAACAACAGTTAAGTATGTTTGTGGAATGAGAAAACAATTTCGTTTAATTCTAATTGCCTACAAAATTCTCTCTTCCATCACCAGTTACTTGTGGGCTACTTAAGCCAAGTAAAATATTGATATTTAGAAAACAATGTTAAAATTATATGATTCTGAAATAAAATCACTTTGTAGATTATGAAATCTGGTCATGCTACTCACAAACCAATCCTAAAAAAAGAAATTAAATGTGGAAAAATAGATTATAATTACCATTTTGTGCAGGTACTATGATAAGATCTACCATATAACAACCAAAATATTAAGAGAAGCAAATTATATTTATTTTTATCTGTTTCTCTGAATGACTTTTCAATTTAAGTCACTAAATATTATTTTGAAGAGTTCATCAGTTTTACAGATTTTCCCAAGGTGGAACCCACGGACAAAATGGTTTATCTCTGTGTACTTTATATCAGGAAAATACAATTCTTTTCAGAAGTAAAACAAATCCTATGAAACTTCCAACATCTCTCAAAAGCTTGGGCAAAGGCTGCAAAACATGCAAGATGCTAGGTGGTGTTTGTGAGTGCGGAGTAACACAATGTGGCCTATATCAGCACTGGATGAGAGGAACACAGTTTGCAAACTGAACTGATGCAGCAGGAATGTGGTCAGACAATGTGCAATAAATCCTCTAGAAATTCCCTAATTTTCTTGGAAGCACACTGGATTTTCCACAGACATGTAGAGATGGGCTAATTTTAACTGGAGCACAGTGATGTGCACTGACATTGGAGTTATAGGCATAATAAAAAGTAATTCTCTTCACTAATGCCCAGGTTGCATAGAAACAGCTACAATGTGAAACTCTTTAATGTTCGTATAACAGAATTTCTTGTACATATAATATTATTCAATAATGTAGCACATTTGTAAATTCTTTAGTAATATCCCACAATTTCTAATACAAAAATTAGAGGATTATCTTTTTTTTTCTAGAATCATATAACTTATGAGAAAAACACAGAAGAAACTAGAGGAAGATTTTGCAGACAATATTTTAGAAGAGACTGTTTGGGAGAAAACCTAGGATCAGTAGGTGAATATTTTGAAGATTGATCCTGAGACACTGTATGTGGTCGTATTTCCTTTTTCATTATGATATTACTATTAGATTCACACCATCAGTGCATTCCTTCTGTTTCTCTGCTTAGCCAATCTTACTGTGCTTCTCACCTGGGCTTTGGGTATACTCGGGAACTTGCCCATCCCAAAATGCTCAGAAGTGTGTTATCACCTTTTTTCACTCTGCCAGCCCACTGAAATACCTCTTTCTTCCTCGTGACACTTTCTGTAAAACCCTTTTTGATCTTTTATAATTAGAAATATATATATATATATTTCCTAACACTGGTATATTATTTTAAGTATTCAGTGACTATGTGTTGAATGACTATATGAATGAATGTGTAAGTGGTAAAACCAATAAATAACAGAATGAGTGGATATTCTTGGTCTATAGACGGATTTCTAATTAGAAAGCCACTCTGTTTTCTTTAGCTGCCATATTGTTAGTACTTGTGGCCACCCCCTGCACACTAATTGTTACACAAGTAATTCCAGCCTTTAAAATCCATGAAATGATCCATATTGGCACTGAACCACCATCCTTTGATCCTTCACCACTTGCTATTTCATAGTGGCCAAGAGTTCAAAGCCTGGACCAAATGGTGGTTGAACCCTTATACCCAGAGAGCTGGTCTGTGTCCTAAAGGCACAAATCTGGCTTCTTGGGTAGAGTGTATTACACGTTTAGCTTACAAGATCCCACAACACTGAGTGCAGTAAGTACTAATTATTTTATTTCCCCCTTTGCTTTTATTAGTATTTTTAAAAGTTTTATGGGTTGTTTATGCCACATGCCTAAAAATATTGAGACTCATTTTAATAATCTGGTAACATATACAAACTATTTTGCTTCTAAATGCATTCTAATAGCCATGCCAACTTTTAAATGATTACTGTGAGTCAGCCTGTAGTCTAAATCTTTACTTATATCAACTCAATTAGTTATTACCACAACTCTATTATATACATTTTATTAATATTCCCACATAACAGATATGGACTGAGAAGGACAGAGAGATTAAGAAACTTGACCTAAGTCACAAAGCTAGTGCATGGCAGAGTCTCAATTTGAACTTAGAAAATCAGACTCAAAGATCTAGGGAAGCTCTTAATCAAGTCCTTATCTAAACAAACTATAAAAGTAAACTTTACTAAAAAAGTAAAGCTAAACAAAAATTAGCTTACTTTTCAGAGTAGTCTTATAGGGAGGTAATGCTTATTCGATGATTCTGTGTTTTCCCATATCATTAAGTACACTTCATCTTTAGGAATTGTCTGCGGAAGTGGTTTATTGGTCTCAAAAGCATTATGATCTATAAACTCTACTATAAGACACATTCTCATCATTCTCCGTTCCCTCTTTCTGCTCTTCTCAGCTTGCCTCTGCTCCTTTTCTTAACTCTGGCTTTTGGCCAACAGCCAACAGAGGTCCTGAGATTGTGACTGAGCTGTAACTTAGGGCCAGTAGTCTCCCTTCCTCCTATTCTCACCAGAAGAAGTGATGAAGAGCTGCTCTGAAAGCAGAACCTTGGGATACTTAAGCAGAGTCCTTCAGGAAGTAGGCTTAGAAGGCAAAGTTGTGTATTGCTCCTTCTCTTTCTATATGTGATAAATTGATCATTTATTATCAATTGACTAAGCAATTGACTAAGTCATTAAATCAAGTCACATTACATTGAGAATCACTGTTCTATAGAGTTTGTTAAAAGTTACAGTGGATGGGTAACTGTAGTATTACTCACTCAGTATCTTTCTCACCACATTATAATACATTAATTTTATTTTGTGGACAATGCTTCACCCTCATTTTTCATTTCTTATGTTGTGATGATCTGACCTCTGTAGTTCAGGGTTGCACATGTGACCCAGACTTGACCTGTGAGATTCAGATATGAAACTTTTCAAACAATCATTGGGGAAAGAGCTCGCCAGAGTACACGACCAGCACAGTGTTCAGAGATGGAAAGAGATTACTTGTGTTATCATTCTACATATAATTGCCCTGGACTTTCCAGTTAAATGTACTGATATATCAATGAGGCAAAGTAAAATAATTTTTGCAAACCAAAATAGTTATGACTAGCAAATAATTGATGGCAGACCTATGCCAATCAGATAATGTTTATTCAAACTGATTATCAATTCAACTAGATAAACTTTAGCTAAAACTCTTTTCCTAAGTACCTGCCAAACACATATCAAGCATTCTGTAGGTCATTGGTCTTCGATTTTCAGAAGAATGTTACACAGTGAGAAAGTTCTCATTTATTCATTGCAAATACTGATTAGATTACTTTTATGAGCTTGCCAATGTATTTGGCATGAGGATACAATGTCGAACATAATCAATCCCATTTTCTGGCTTCATAGAGGCCACAGATTTGTAGCATGGTGACCATCAAGTACATAATTATACAAACAAGTGTAAAATCATAAATGTTCAAGGACTGTCACGTAATGATATGATGACCTATAAAAGTAATAGAGGAATTCAATCTTATCAGGGAGGTCAGGAAAACCTTTCCTGGGTAAATGACACCAGGTTCACCCCTTCTATGAGTCAGACATGAATTCTGTTATGGCCAGTGGGAAGCCACCCACCACTTCTCTTTTCATCATCATGTTTATGCTCATTTGACACAACCTCCACCTCCTTCTCCCTCTCTGGAAATGCACCCTGGTGCCCTCGGGAGAAGGACTTGGAGAAGCCTTCAGCATAGGCCCAGAGAGTGGTCTCAGGCATATTTGGGCAAGAAATTCCGGGGTCCTGAGTACCTGAGGCAGGTCTCCAACTGAGCTTGTGCTCTGAATCAGCTCAATGGACTCTGTCTACCTTGGGAAGGATCAGTGGCAAGAGGGTAATAGTGAGGGCCTCCAAAGAATAGGACCCAGAGCAGAAGCAATGTTGGGTTAAGTCCAAGGGATGCATGAGCTCTGAAGGCAAAGCCTGTAAGTGAGACGGAAGCAGAGTGAAGACTAGGGGCTGGGTGGGGAGCAGGGAATGAGAAAATGGTATGGACTAGTGTTTTAGTGAAAAAAGCATTCTTCATTATTGGCAAGGCAGCCTGTACTTCCGGTTCAGGTTTTCGAACCTGAAACTACTTGTTTATGTTTTTCAATGTCATAAATATGAATATAACAATGCAAAAAAGTAATAGCAAATGACACTCAATGTAGATGGACTAAAATTGCTACACAGTGTAATTTTCACGCCAAGGTGTTGTCTCAAAATAACAAAAAACAAATATTATCACCCCATCCCCCCCAAAGCCTTAGTTTGTTTAGAAAGAAATGATATATTCTGTGTAACCCCCAGCTACCTAATCACTCTGGGGCTGATTTAGCTAAGTGACAGTCACTGAATGTGTCCACATCCTATAGAGTGACATAAACAATTTACCTGCACATTTCTTGTTTAATTAAATAGTAATCAGTGAGTGGTGATTTACATGCCCATATATATGGGTGTATGAGAAAGTATGACAGCATGATTTACTAAACTCTGAGTGTTAATTATATTTAAGGTACTGGCTGAATTTCAAGGCTTCAAGGCACATAGGCCTGCTGTTGAACTTGAAAGAATTGATAGCTCTGTGGCATATATAGAGTTATTAAAGATACACATTAAACCCGTAGATATATAGGTTATTCAGCATGTAAAAAAGTACTTTTTCCTAAGTACTGGGAAATGATATCTCCACAGTATTGTCTATTTTGGCTTTGAATGCTACAATAGTGGCAAATTGGCTATAAAATGGTTGTGTCCTCTTAACCAATTTTATCAGTTACCATTATTATGAACAAACATCTTTAAACAAAGGTGGAGAGAGCATATCTGTAGAACACCTTAAAAATAACACCTTAAAACAAGCCTTTTTCACTATAAAATAGAGTTTTAACCAGATGAGATTTTATCTGATTTTCTTTGGAAAATGTGTATATTCATCAGCCAATATCATAACATGAAGTCTAGAAATTTTGTCATTTAAGTAATTTTTGTAATAAATTCCAGTTTCCTCTTCTTATGTAAATAGTCTCAAAATTGCTTTGGAGCAGAAGCTCTCCAAATATGGTCTCAGCCTAGAGGTGATTTTTTTCATTAATGGAAATATTTTTTTTAGTTATATTAACTCTCCAATGTAAAAATCCATGAAACCCAGTGAAAAAAGAAGCTGAGAAATACTTTTACTTTGATAAATACAAAATGTTGGAACTTTCGAGTTTAAAATTTTCCCTGGGGCACTGTAAGAAAACTGACAGCAGATACGTTTTAAAAGAATGTTATAACATTTAGAAGTTATAAATAAATTAAACAACATAGGTCACTGCATAAATGAGTATTAACTAGTTCTATCAGACTTGAAATTTTCATGACCTACATTTCTTCATATTATATTATGAAGTTTATATTCATTCCCAGAGCTTTTTTTTTTTTTTTTAGAGCTACTAGAGCTGTGCAGGGAAGAGGTGAAGCAAGAGAAGGTTAATGAGGGTGAGAGTGAGGCTTCTGTGCCTGCCACCTTCATTCATGACCCATTTTGGGGAAGGGGCTCCTCCTTCCCAGACTGACAGCCAGGCGCCTGGCATCACTCAAAAATGAAGCCACATTCGATTAAAGTAAAAATGAGACATTTCATATATGGCAAAGGAGGCCAAATCCTTTGAGGTGTAAAATGCTATTTCTCCATCCTAAGTAATGGTAACAGGGATGATGCAGTTCCCAGCTACCATCTCACCAAAAATGGCACTGTTTTCCATTTCTTTTATACGCCTATTTAAAAGGTGCTTTTGCTCTGCAAAGCTGTCCATAATATTCTCCTTCAGATTAGAATCCAATTTGGTTTTCGTAAAAATTTTAAATTAAGAGCCAGGTAACAGCCAAATAACTCACATTGCATGTGTCCTGCACTTAACTAAAACATTCCAGGGCAAGCTTGTCTTTAAGCCAGGAAAGCTATACAAATAATGATTATATTTATTTTAATCTCCATGTCCTCCCTTGAGGTGAAAAAGAGCTGGAACATTTTGGGCATATACTTGTTTAAGAGACGATGGAATAATCATTGGCTCTTTTCAAAGACAGCAACTAATAAATCCTATGGCAAAGAACAAAGCAGAGCCAAAGTATGCAAAGTGTAAGTGTTCAAAGTTCCAGAATGTCAACTTACTGAGACTTAAATAAGTCATCTGCTAGCACTCGCAGACTGTGTCTTCCCCTCTGCTCCTGACAACTCTCAACTCCGAATCATTGGCAAATTCAATTAGCTTGTTCTTTACTCCTGTCACCTAACCATCCCATCTGACCTCCTCTGTCTTTCTGCTCCATTTCACCCTTCTATCCCCACTGGTGCTCCTAGGAACAGGAATACATTTTATAAGTCCAATTCATCTCCCTTTCCTGTTTTCTCTGCTGTGCTCAAAGGAGAATTATGAGAACACATAGTTAGGTACATTTTGGTAAGTAAATAGAAAATCTCTGGAATAACTTTGTCTTTCTCCATTTATTTCTTAATCTATGCAATACTTTAATAAATTTACATGTGATTAATAATTTTACACAATATTTCTGTGAGTATTTATTATGTATCATTATCCATAAATGGCCTACCATTTATAATTGCCATGTGGGAAATTTGATGGTACATGCCTGTGACATCAAATTCATATTGTGTATCTCAGTCTGCACAGCAAAAATAAATTTGTCTTGGATACTAAGCTACCTGTGTGGTTATAGGCACAAATATTATCATTAAATAAAAAAGTATTTATATGTTGGCATTGACCTTTTAATTAAATGGATATGGTGAGAGTCAATCATCTATTGACAGGTATTTACATAGCAAGTAATTATAGGTTAAAGAGATTATTTTGGTTATAAAATCAGAGGGCAAGTCATACAAACTTTAGAAATAGAGTTGCCAAGTAATCTGTAAGAACATGTAATTGCTATGTTTTTAACTAGCATTTACCAAAGAAAACTAAATTCTTACTGTAAGTAATATTGTCAAGTGACTTATAATTGACGGTATTATATGGTTTTTATTTTCTTAGTGATTAGGAGTTTGAAATGTCTAATAATATTTACCTTCTTACTAATATGTGAAAGAATTTCAATAACATATCAACATAAAGATTTTGTACAACTACTCGGCTCTATTGTCAGGAAGCTAGGGCATTTCAAAGCTGCATGGGCAGGATGGGTCATCTCATTCTATCCTAATTTTATCCTCAAGGACAGTACTTCATACCTTTAAATGTTCTAGAGATATTTCTTGAGAATTCCATGTCCAGCATTGACAGAAGACAGTGATAAAACTACAAAGAATCATCACAACATAATTACTGACAATTTAAAGTTCTAATACATATAAGGATGGGGCAAAAATAGGATTACAGTTGTTTGCATGGATAATAATACAATAATCAATAAATAATAATGCAAGAATAAGCTCTGTTTTTGCATATGCACAACTGTAAACCTACTTTTGCCCTATCTTATATTTTCTAACATATTGTACTTTTATTTAAAGGTAACTGGATCCAGAGATTGGATCAAATCTAAGAAGAGAATACCAATCTCCTCTGTCCACTCCCTCCTTGCCTCTAAACTCACCTAAATAAATAGAAATTGTTATTTTTATTTTTATTTTTTAAATAATTTTTTAAGATTTTTTAAATTTATTTATCTTTAGAGGGAAGGGAAGGAGAGCGGGAGGGAAATATCAATGTATGGTTGCCTCTCGTGCATCCCCCCACTGGGAACTGGCCTGCAACCCAGGCATGTGCCCTGACTGGGAATTGAACCATGATCCTTTGGTATGCAGGCCTGCGCTCAATCTACTGAGCTACACCAGCCAGGGCTATTTTGTTTTATTTTTAGAGAAAGGCAGAGAAACACTGATTTGTGTTCCAACTATTCAAGCATTAATTGATTGGTTCTTGTATTTGTCCTGACCAGGGACTGAATCTGTGACCTTGATGCATCAGGACAATGCTTTAACCAACTAAGCTGCCTGGCCAGGGCATAAATTATTGTTCAATTTTCCTAGTCTCCAAGTTTGGAACTTCTTATGCTTACAGGTACAAATTGGGACTTATTGCTATGGATATGATGATTTAAAATTTTTGAATGTACATTTATTGAAGTTATTTATTCAAGTTACCCCTCAGTCTTTTATGTAATAATGAATGGCTGTTTCCAATGCCCTATTATTAGCTCAAAGTTTCAGTGGACTGTGAATTCAGGCTACTGTAGGTCCACAGTACAGATGGCTTACATCAAATGAAGACAAATATTCCAAAATAACTCCCTTTTCAGACATAGTTGTTTATATATCTTTTTGTCCTAGATATTGCTAAAATTTGAGGGGCTATGTCATTAGATCTGGGCATCAAATGAGTCCTACCCAACTTTATGAGTCAAGTGAAGTAGGAGACTAGAAAGATGAGAACAATAAAAATGGAAATGAAAAGGAACCTTCAAACTCAAAATGTACCTTTTTCAGCTATCACTGAATGATTGTTAAAGTGAAGGCATAAATACTTGTTGAAATAATGCTAACTTTTACCTGTCATTTGGAGAGGTAGAAGAATAGCCTTTAGTTAACATAAGTAGAACAAATTCAAATAATATCTCAAGGCAGAAGCATGTCAATGATAATTTTAAGGAGAAAACTTACTATGATCAGATTTTTAAAGTCTATTGGCTCTTCCAAGAACTAAATAATGGCAACCAGAAGAGATGGAGCAAATAATTTTGAGTACTTGTTATACGCTAGGCAAACTTAGAGTACTTCATATCTTTTAATTCATTAAACCCTTTATACAAGTGGGGAAACTAAAGCATCAAGATACAATTCTCAGTTCTGGGGGCCTTGTATCCTTATGCTAAACTTCATTGTGTTTCTGCTTCTAGCATTTCCATCTTCACAAAG
The DNA here is from genome assembly GCA_004027735.1 of Carollia perspicillata. Taxonomy (NCBI): domain Eukaryota; kingdom Metazoa; phylum Chordata; class Mammalia; order Chiroptera; family Phyllostomidae; genus Carollia; species Carollia perspicillata. The sequence continues at coordinate 53,871 of PVKM010000769.1, read as the reverse complement.
ACCAATGACTTTGGCCCTTGCTCTATTCTTCTCTTTTTTCATTATGTTTACTGTAGGAAGTCAAATTGCAGAAAAAAAGTTTGGTATTAATCTGACTTCATACACTGAGGAAAGGATGAGAGAAAGTATACATTTAACTATAAAAATATACACACACAATACATCGTTAAAAGTAACAGTGCCCTCCCTTTTTTCCATCTTCTTTGCTTAAACACTCCTCATAAAAATGGTATTTCTTGGCAAGACAAACCATTTTTCCTTTATGTCAGAGTCACTGTTAAGTTCACATTTGTGTTTGCAAGTTCTGTTTCCAACTTTCCACTCCAGTTCTATCCCCCACAGCAAGAAGAAAATCACGGAATTTGCATATTGTGCTTATGAAGTAGAGTAGCTGTCTCAGACAGAAGCACTGAGGGGTTAGAAATCATGAATATACACACACGTTGTCACAGAATCCGATTCCAACATATCTGTCCTCTGCATTTATGTGTTTCTCTGCTTTCAATTAAGACGCCTTATTAAATAGCATTCAAACATGTGAAAGCAAAGACAGAGCCTGACAGAATTTCAACAGGTTCTGTGCATTCATACTGTATGTCACCTCTTAATTAGCAACCAAAATGCAATGAACAGATTGTACAGTTTACCATCCTAGCCCAGCTCCTACACTTGCTATTTGTGCGTATACAGCATATTTAAAGAGACCCCCATCCAGTGGGATTTTCATACTTGCTCCAACCGTGGAACAGGACCACCGTTAACTAAATGCCACTTCATGGATGCTTTAGCCTGAAGCAGCAGCTGGCATTACCAAGCAGTTGAAAGGACATTTTAATCTCCTGTTTAATGCATTTTTTTCCACCTGGGATAAGAAGCCAAAATTGCTGTTAGCAAAAAATGCCTTAGTCATTAACTGAAAGTGCCTTTTTAAAAAGTGTTCCATTACTCCCCTACTGGGAAATTTCAGACTTTATTAGCATTTTTTGAATTTGTATTAGTAGTACCTCAGTGGTAAAATGCTAACGGATGAACACTTAGCTATTTTCTACAGATTTTGCTTTTGGGCTCTCCTTGTACAGGAGCAAAAAAAGAGAAGAGGGTCATACATAGTGTCCTCATCTAGCTCTTCAGGACTGAAGTCCATATTCAGAGGAAGTGTTTTAACTTTCCATTATTCTACCCCTGCAGAAGTGTAAAAGAATGAATTTACTCTTTTGTGCTTAAGAGCAACTAAGAGAATATTAAATGCTTTTTAAATGCAAGTTTTGTGTATTTAAATCACATGTGTGCTGGGCTGGTATTACCTTGCTTTGGCAATAAGACTGCATTGAATTCAGTCTGTAAGAAAATACAAATATCCCCATAGAAAGATTTGCTGTTAGTGAAAGGGTTGGTCTGTCATTTTTGTCCCAAAGACCTAACTTTGAAATATAAGAGCTATTCAACAATGACTTGAATCAATCATAATTCAGATTAAGATTCAGTCACATTTTTTGTTTGTTTTATTTTGTGTCTGCTAAACAGCCACCTAAATTTTAGAAATCTTCTAAAATATCAAGCAAGCTTAATGCAGTTATGGTTTGGTTTGGTTCAGTTCAACTTCTGTAAGGCTGCACTCATTCCTTATGGGCTAAAACAAATAAATGTAATATAACCACTTGGGTCCTACATTAAATATATACTGAAATCCACCAAAATACTTGACTGTCTAGTAAAAACTGAAGAGGAAAATTACAAGGTCAAAATATTTTTTTAAAAATAATGTAGCCAGTATTTAGTTATTGCTTTATTATTATAGTCAACCAATTGGACAATATAGTGTCTCCTTATATAACTGCCCCAGAGACCTCTTTTTCCTGAAGTTTTACTTCTGCTGTTTCCTGGTTTGGTAACAGAGTCAGCAAACATCCTCTGATATGCAGCAACTATGGTTTCCTTAAGGTATAAGTGAAAACTCGGTCCTTTTCTAATCAGTGATGAAGGCAACGGGGATAAAGAAAGACTATTCGATTTAACAGGGATTAAGGCTAACAATGCAGAAGTCCTCAAGGGTAGGTTTTCTGGCGAAGTATGTCACAGTGGGAGAGTAGGCCTCACTTAAAGAATACACAGGAAAGGTAAGGGGAAGAGAAATGATTAGGCATTTTCTAAAATTGCTTCTTTAAATAATCAGAATTTATAATTAAAATAACATTGAAAGTCACAAAATAGTAACCTTCCAGTGGGCTGGCATAAATATTTCCTACCAATTAACTGTGTCCTTATTACATCCCTTTCTTTAAGTAGCTCAGACATAGTGAACAAAACTGCAAATGCCCAGTTTGGGTGGCTTATTGGGACATGTAGGTACATATGTGGATAGATAGATAATTTGATTGATTGATTGATTGATTGATAGATGATAGATATTCAGATTCCACTGAGGTGTTAATCTTCCTAAAGCAGTCTCTTGAGTGAATCATCAGCAAATTTTACTACATCTGTTATGCAATATGACTTCATTGGGCACTATTCAAAATTTTAACAGAGACTAGGAGAGATGAAATTATGACTTCTCTCTTATAATCTAATTTAAAAGCCTCTATAGTTAGAAGATCAGAGAAATATGTGACTTTTGGAGTGGAAGTCAATGTAATACTTTCATACATACTCCAAAGACACCCCCAAATTCTGTACTCGATCACACGGGTGTTTTCCAAGATTTTGACTGATGAATTCCTTTCATAAAAGCACACAGTTTTGAGGCTCCTCTTGTTTTAAAAAATCTATAATTTTATGTACTATATATGGAATGTGACAAAACTATTATTTTAGAAAGATTCTTTAAAATTCATTTTAGCACATTATAAAAGAATATGTTATAAAGTTGATTTTCATATTCCGGTAAATTTTACAAAGTGCAAGGACAAAATTCAGCCTTTCCCAGTAATTCGTAATATTTAATTTAATTTATTTAGTTATATTATAAAAAATCTTGATTTTAAACAAATTTTTTAAATGACAACACATTTGAATTGGGATCCTGGATGTCTATTAGCATATAGATTGAATTATAATGTTTAAAAAATCAAAATTGACACAAATTCTTAGCTAAACTAATATTTTAAATTTGCATGGTTTTCAATAAAAACTTTTTAAAGTATTTTTTGTCTTCTTTAACCTCTACATTATGATTTGAAAGAATTTCAGCTGTTTGCAAGTACTTATCTGCAAATGACACGTAATGGATAGTCTGTATCTTGGAAGGCAAAAATACAAATTAGACATTTATCACTATGCTTTTTCACTTTTATCATTGGCTTTTGCAGGATTAGAGACATCTTGATTCTGATCAAAATGAAAGCAACTTAGGATCCTGAAATATAAAAGCAACTGAAGCATCATCTTTAGACCATTGTATAGGTTTATGTTCTGCTTACTCATCTTTTTTTTCACCATGTTTGTTACATTTCTGTCTTTTATCAGCATTACATTATAGGTAAAAAAAAAAAGAGAGAGAGAGAGAGAAGAAGAAGAAATAGTATATGACTAAGCATAAAAATCTGGAATTGTACAGTAGTCAACCATTATAGCTCCGAGGGATTTTGGTTGATTAGCAAACTAACAGACTGTCTGGACCCCACACATTACTTAGTTGATATGCTCTAGGGCCTGCTTAGACCACTTCATTTCATAGGAAGAAAATATTTAAATACAGTTGTCAGTTTAAAGCTTTAAGTGGAAATAAGTATCATTATCACTATTAAAAATGTGTCCTCGTATTTGCATTATGCTATTATTCCTGAAAATTTCTGAGATCTTAAGTTCAAGGAACTTAAAGTCCCCTAAGAGATGATAGTAACCATCAATGCTCTATCTCCCCCAGGGTCACATTCCAAGCAGAAGATAATCCTGGTGAACCACAGAATTCTCTACCAAGAGCACTCTCTAATTCATCTATTCAATGCAGATCTCTTGAGTTCCATTATTTATTAAGCCAGAGAGCAGGCTAGGATTTGAGGAGAAGAAAAACACAGACTCCTAGTTTTCATGCAATTTACTAGCTAATTAAGTCATCAAAACAGAAGAGTAATACTGTTCTGCTAAGTGCTATAATATCAGTAGAAACTACTGTATAAAGATGATGAAAGCAAAAGGTGTAAAGAAATGGTACATGATACAAGGGACAGTGAAGGAAATCCTCACAAGAGAAGTTACACTTGAACTATACCTCCAAGTATGAGGAGTTTATTGGGCAACATCAGATGGAGAAAATCATTTCAAGTGACATTCAAGGAGAATGTCACATGCATTATGGCAGAGTACGGCAAATTCAGAAGTCCTCTGAGTAAGCCTGCAATGCAAGTTCATGTGGTAAGAGCAGGAGTAAACAAACAAGTTGGAAGAGGTCATCAAAGATATGATATACAAATCTAAGAACTTGGCATTTATATGTAGGTAATGAAGAGATATTAAAAGAATTCCTGTAAGAAAAGGACTGGATGTGTTTTAGAAAGATGACTTCTGACAAGCAGGACTCCTTCTGCACTTTACACCTTCCTGCCTTCTGATGCTTTCATCGCCATCACCTCAGAGACAAGAGTGAAGCTCTACGATATCGGTAACATTCAGTGAAGGTGTGTGGTTATTTGGAGAAAAATAATAAAAAGTTTGAAGGAATTTATACACACTCTAGTTTTAACATATTTTCAGTGACTAATAGGAATATTATTGTAGTTTTTTAGGTGTTTAGCCAATATTCTTTTATATAATTTTATTTACTTTTCATCTAACCACAACTCACATTTATCCTCAATATCATAAAGAAAATAGTTATATTCAACATGTATAATATTAAGAAATACTCACCATTTCTAAAAACTTACTTATGTAAAATTATAACCTAAGAAACAAATTTCTTTTTTATCATAAATTCACAATATTGCAGATATAACTTAAAAAATAAAAAAGACAATGCATCTATTCATTATATAGATGCATTGGATATGTATGTGTATCTCATTTTTAGAAACTTTTAATTCATTCATATAGATATACATTGACTTCAGTTTCTGGCCCCGTGTGAGGACACGGTGGGCAATGGCATAACGATGGTCATGTTAGCCTGTGTTGAGAACACTTTGGTGTTTGAGGAACCCTGTTTTATAGAAAATCTTAAACTATGAGTCAAGTTCATGGCCAAATATTAAAAACTCTGAGTTTTTCTTCCCTGGTAATGGCCATTTATTGAGTTGTAGGCACATGTCAGGAACAGTTGTGTGCATTTCATTCATTATATCTAATCTTCACAATTCATGGAAAGGGGTTATATCCATAAAGATGAAAAAGCTATGGGTCAAAAAAGTTACACAAATTTTCTAAGTGCTCCTTCTCCCCTGCTGTACCCCCTGGTGAGATTCTTCTGACTGATACTATTTTCCCTTGTCTTCTTTATTGTAACCCCTAATTTTCTTGATTTAGTAGCAGCTTCACTTTATTTGCCCAAGTTCCTGATTTTGACATAACAGTTTGACATTTTTTACCATGCAGCCTGATTCTAATCTTCTAATAAAATTATAATAAAAATTTCAATATTAAAAATAAATATAGAGGAACAGGAATATTTTCTAATCGGTACTGTAATTACCTAAAGAGAAGGTGGAAGGGGGAAGGGAAAGATGAAATAGAGAGATTGGGAGAGAAGAGAAGAGAAGAGAGGAGGGGTTGCTATAGCATAGTAAAGAGCATAGGCATATAGGTTTGGAATAAGACAACCTGGGTTTGAGCTCTAGTTCTTCTCTAATCTCTTAAAGTTACCTCACCTCTCAAAGACACAGTTTCCCTTAAAACACGGTTAATAACATATACCCTTGGGGTTGTTGTTAGATGAGGTAATATGTGAAGAGTAAGTAGGAGTGAAATAAACCACTCTTGATTTTATGCTTTAGGTTCTTCATTTTAGATGAACAATTGTTCTGATCAATGGGAATTCCAATAAATCTGGCTCATTGCTGTCCCCAGATCTTCATCCTTCCTTTCCATTTAAACTTATGCAACCTTTTAACACACATAGGTGTAAGAGAGCACTGGTAAAAAATTTTCTCTATAATCCAAAGATAATGACTAGAGCTCTTGAATGGAGAAAAATGATTTGATCTTTGAAACAGATTTTTACCAATCCCTACATGATAAATAATGTCATTGTTGAAGATAAAATACTACTTGTCTAAAATGCGTGAAAAACACATTAGAAAAATATCAAAATGATCCCCACAGTAGCTCTGTAGAAATTGGGTCCTAGAATGTAACTCACAGAAAGCAAAATATTTTAGTGGTTAAAGTGGAAAAATACTGAATTGTTGTGTAGCAGAATTTAAAATGTCATAGACATGCTTATTGAGTTTAGTGTGAATGTCCTGTCATACATACACATATACTAGGCGCCAGTTGCTGTATTTAACCTTGTAAAACCTTATGGACTACAACAACCAAGAAATTTTTATTTCTCTGTTAGGGCTAGGAAATCTTATGCTTTTCTAAGCAACTTGTACACAGACATGCAACTAGTCACTCAAGGAGCTCTTGATCTAACTAAGTCTGAACCTAAACACATGACATGTAAGATCTTCCCTGTGACATGATATTTCTTTAATGGATTTGGCTAAATAACTGTCATACTTTTATAAGATAATCTTATTAGAAAGAAGTCTCAAATAAAATTTTCCTCAGAAGTATTTGATTTGATAATTTATCTATTCTCTTCATTTTTTTTCTGGAAAAAATTGTTTATATCATATTAGCCTTTCAGCACTGTTTCATCTATAGACAATCAGACCTTATTTTCACTTGCAAATTCTCCAAATGAAATTCTTACTAATCCTTTAAAATATAGCCTTTTGGAATACTAGAAATAAAGAATGTAAGATATATTTTCTAACAACAAATAATGATGCTTTTCTAAATAATAAATTCTGTGAGGAAACACCTGATGTAAAGCATTTATAAAAACACTTGATAACAAAAATTTGGGTAACAGAAGTAATATACCAACATTAGCATATTTCCTGCCCAATTGTATTCTCCTGATCTAATCTTTTAAAAGGATTGTTTTATTATTTAATAATTACTACAATTAGAGGTGATAAATTTAAATGTGAATAATTAGATTAAATTTTTAATAGATTTTATTTATTTATTTTTAGAGAGGGGGAAGGGAGGGAGGAAGAGAGGGAGAGAAACATCAATGTGTGGTTGCCTCTTGCACACCCCAGGCATGTGTCCTGACTGGGAATCAAACCAGCAAACCTTTGATTCCCAGGCTGGTACTCAATCCACTAGGCCACACCAAGCACGGCTAGATTATATTTTTAATTTAATTTTACTTATTTAGTTTTTTTATTTAAAAATAAATAAAATTCTGTTTTGGGAGATGACAGCTATTGTCAAGCAAATGTCCATATATTCAAAAAAGAATAAAAGAAAAGTAAAATCATCAATAAAAATCTAAATAAAAATTGCAAAGAAAAACTATTAATAGCTATATTTTAGCACTATAAATAATGGTTACTCTAAATGTATGGACTTCAGTAATTTTAAGGAGCAAAGGCATACTTTGTTTTTCTTTCACTCTAACTACAAAGTTGTTAAATTATATATGAGGCTGTTCCTTCTCATTTTCTATGCACTTTTACCATCGCAAAAGTGTTTGTATTCATCATTCTAAATACTGCTTTCAAGGCAATAGTATGATTTGATAGTCCTTCTCACTAGAAATTGCTTTGTTTTTGAAGAAATCCCCATTAATGTTCCAGTGAGAGAATTAAAAGGGATGGGAAATAGCCCAGCTAAATGAAAGGTTCAAAACAATGCCCCTGTACCGCACTCACTCCCAGAACCCATTAACACCTCCCAAGATGACAGAGTATTTTTGCAGGTAGAATAGGGAAGGACAAGTTCTGGCTGTCCTGCCTCTTGACAGAGGAAATAAATCACCCTACACACTGGAGGATACCTTTCCAGACTGCATGCTGGGAACTTCATTACACAAGCTGTGCCACACATTACTATGCATATTGCTGCTGATTGGACATGGACGCAAACCCACAGACTATTTCTGTCATTGTCTTATGGAGGAGATAGCCATTTTTCCTCCACAGACAGATACAGGCTTGGGAATGACTCGAAGGCAATAATGTAGTGTGCCCAAAAGATCTTCATCTTTAGCAAAATATGCTGTTAAGTAATAACTTGTCCAACTTTCCTTAACATTGTCCCTTGGCGCAGAAAATGTGATCATATTCTGCTATCATGTTCACATACTCTCATTTGTTCGGAATGTGACTGCTACCAGACACGAGTCTTGTTGCGCCTGGTCTGGACCTCACTAAGAGGGTAAAGTGTTCACCACGGAGAAATTTTCAGTAACTTGTTCTTTTTGATTGGCAATTTTTGATTCATTCATAAAAGATAAACTTTATTTACTCAGATTTGCTCAGATGCAATGAATGTAGTTTCATCTAGTGTGGGCCAGTTGTGATAATAAAAAAAGATGGCAAAGGAAGACATCATCCTAGGCTGGAAGCACAGTGTCATTTTCACAGCCAACAACATAAAATTAATGAACCGAGGTAGATTAAATTAATGAACATTACTATTAGCAAGTTTCCTGTAGTTTGAGAACACTAATGTAATTTTAGTTGTAGATTCCTCATAATTTAGCCTCTTCTTAGAGAATTTTCTGTGGTAAAATGCATCTGCCACTTTTGCTTTGCTTGAGTAAGTGCACAGAAAAATACATGCAGCATTCTTGTTGCTATGTTAAGCATTCTAAAAGTAGAGGGAATAGAGATACTTTCCTGACCTTATGCCAAATCAATTTTCTGAATAAAAAAAAACTATAGTCTCAAAGTACCAAAACAGAGAAAAATAAACTAACTAAAAAGGGCTTGATACAACAATTTCTAGGTCTTAAGTATCGCTTCTGGGTAAAAGTAATAAATAATTTAGATTCTACATTCCTTTGCTACCGGCTAATATGTCATTTAAGGCTGTGTTTATGATAGTTTAGAGAAATGGTTGCTGTTAAACAATTTCCACTTTGATTAACATCATTACATCTCTCATCAGAGAAATGCTTCCAAAAGTCTGTGAGAATCCAAAGATGAGCTACTAAGTGGCAGATGTCTAGTAATGCATTCATACAATCAAGTTACTTCTATCAGACAATTTTTGAGTTATAAATATTTGTAATTCACTGAATATTGACATTTTCTGTTGATTGACATTTGGAGCCTGAGCTTACTAGGTTTTGGTTTGCTTTTTATACTCTCTTTAGTGCCTTTAAATAAAATAAATAAATGCAATTCAATCTGAGTTTCTTATTTAGTTCTTTTTTGTCACATTATATGATCTCAAAATGTTAGGCAAAAGTCTCTAACAATTTTTCTAGTAGGGAGACAAAGTAAAACAACATTGTGTAAGTTTCAGGTATACACCATGGTGGTTTCATGCATGTATGTCTTGTGAAATATTTACAGTAAGGGTACTTACCACATCAGTCACTTCACATAATTATAATTTATTGTCATGGTCTGAGCATTTAAGATCTATTCTCTTAGCAACTTTCAAGTATATAATAGAGTATTGTAACTATAGTTATGATGGTGAATAGTAAATCCTCAGAATTTACTCATAACCCGAAGCTTGTGCTCTTTCACCATAGAATCTATAGATGGCTTTGGGTAGTGTAAACTTTTAAAACTAATTCTTCCCAACAATGAACATGGGTAACTTTCCATTTATTTGTGTCTTGTTCATTTTCTTTCATTTGTGTCATAGTTTTCAATGTACAGATGTTTCACCAACTCAGTTAAATTTATTGCTAAGTACTTTATTGCTTTCATTTATAAATGGAATTGTTTGTTTTCCTTCAGATATTTTGTTGTTTGTGTAGAGATATGCAACAGACCTTTGTATGTTGATGCTATATCCTGCAACTTTATTGAATTTATTTATAAGTTTTAACAGTATTTTTGTTTAATCTTTAGGGTTACTTTTTTATATGATATCATGCCACAGTCTCCTACTTGGATCCCCAAACTCTCATTAAGTCACTTTTGTTCACACATGATGGTAACTTATTGTTGTTGAGAGGAGTTACATGCAAGGGAGGTCTTATTCAGCATTTTGCTAATGTCATTCTTTCTCTCATTATCTTTTTTACTTTTTGCTTAATATGTAAATTAGTGTTTTTAATCAAGCATTATCAAGTCAACACTTATAACACACACATACAAATAGTTTATAATGTCTAGAATTAATACATAAATTTAGACTTACTTTGTATTACCTAAATGTATTATCCAAAATTATATTTTAGCTGAAAATATAGTAGACTGTTGGTTAAATATACAGCATGTGTTTTTAAAAGGCTGTGTCTTTCTATGGCAATATCAGTGTGGCGAAGATATACAATTTTATGGCATATATGAATTAACTTCTGTGTTTACCTTCTCTCCATTTACTCAAATGATATATTTAAAGTAGAATTTTTGAAGATTTGACATTAATGAAGACATAAAATAATGTTACTAAATACTTTTAATCCATAGACCACCAGCAATGTTAATATATTTTCTGTCAGTTTTCTTTTGGTTGAATTCTGTACGTTTTCTAAATGAAACAGGTGGCAGTAGAATGAAATTAACAATGGAACAAAGGTTACGGGGTGGTAGGAGGCTTAATGACATGATGGCAGATGCTGAAACAGCCAGGAAGAAAACATGCCAAAGAACCCAGTCATTCCATTAATGTTGGTCCCTGGAGATCAGGATCTGTGGTGATAAAGGTTGACTCATGGTATTTCCATAATGAACAATGGCTGACTCATTCAGGTGACAGCAAAGATGAAGACAAATGGTAACACAATTCCCTCATCTTATGTAAGATGGTTTTTGAATGAATAATATTTAGGAAAATCACCAAAACTCAAGTTCACATGACCTTTTAATAGGCTGTATTACTTACTGACTTAGATGTATCAATTTATATCTTGAAATAGTAGGTGCGCTCATACCAGTCCCTTCATACTCAGGATTTTGATATCATTGTCAGTATGCAGGTGTATAAATGTTCTCCCAATTTAGGTACCATATGTACTTTTAGGTGCTTACACAGATTCCTCAGAGGCTACCCCTTCTTTTGGGGAGAACAAGAAGATATTCTTGCTAGCCTGCTGTCCCTCAGCCATTGCTTAAATTCTTCCACACATGATGTTAGAGGCAGCCAGTACCATTCTGGCAGGGTGCACAGTTGCCACAAGTGGTTGTAGAGGAGCCATCACAGCAGTATGTTTTCAAAGGAGCTTAGAAAGATTCCCTGTTTCTAGGCACTTATTTGAATGTCATCTGGTCCCATTATGACAGGATTGTGCCAAGTTATATAACTGTATTAGGTTAGTCAGGCTTTTATAGCACACTGTCATTGATTGAGTGGATTAAAAAATGGGAATTTAATTTCTTAGAATTCTGGCAGCTGAAGTATGGGATCAAGGTGCCAGCATGGCTGGGTTATAGTAAGGCTGCTCTCCCTACCTTGCAGATGACCATCTTCTCTCTGCATCCTCATGTGGCAGAGGGAGAGCAAACTTTTGGTGGGTGGGGGGAAGGTGTGACTCTTATAAGAACACTCCCTCATGACCAACCCTCCTGACCTCATCTGAACCTAATTACTTCCCAAAACCCCAATCTAGCACATTAAGGGTTAGGACTTCAGCATTTGAACTTTAGGGAACACAATGCAATCTATAGCAATAATAGTCTTCCTTTCAGTATTAAGTAATCTCATTACAATCAACTCCTTACAAAATATATAAATAAATAAGATCCATTCAGTCTTTCTCAGGATTCGTGCAAGCAGTGTAAAGAAGAATCTAAGCATTTTAACATGCAATTGTTGACTATTTCTGAGTGCACTGCAGTGACAGAGTTTTTATGTAAAAGAGGTAAAAGGGAAGCAATCTGGTTTCAATGGTGTCTTGAAAACTGGTCTAGAGACTTCAGTGGATAAAAAAAAAATAATGGTAGGGATATTGGATTATTTCTGCTCTTAATGAGAGATAAGAATTGTTGGCTGTCTTTTACAAAAACTCTTTTCTGACACATATGAAATGAGAGAATCAACCGAAATCTGCATGGCATCCACCATGAGCAGAGCTCCAACAGCTAGACGGCAATGTTTGGTCATTGCCAGACTGCCTTCACTTACTTTCCCCAAATCTCAACATTATCTCTACTGTTATTTATTTAGGGTGGTTTTTTAACTAGAGAAAATTAAACAATGAAAATAAAAGCATTAAAGTATTATTTAGAGATAGCTGATTTCTCAAGGTTCTGAATTTGAAGTCATAATTTTATGAAAAAATAGTTATAATAGTTATTAGAAAGGTTATAGAGCCAGCACCAAATAGGGGACTTTGTTTTGATGTAAATATGAGGATTTTTAAAAAGTAATATATTTCTTACTATGTAAGTCAAGGTTATTTGAGAACCTAACTGATCACCACATAAAATCATCTTTCATATCACCGCTGGTACACTTCTTTACATTCTAAGAATTACTGATCTAGGTGATCAAAATATTTAGGATACAGGATCCATCTCTTTGAAGTTTACAGTAAAGCCATGTAGATATGACCAAAATAGTCACAACTAGAGTACATGATATGTCATGAAAAAGATAAGCAACCTGAGGGAAATATACAGTGTTATAGAAGATCGATCAATGGAAGGAAAGCATCAAAGGATCACTTGTGACTTGGAACCCAAAAAAATATTTAATGAAAGATGTGTCTTTCATTAAAGAAAGCATTTAAAGAATCAATAAATATTACTGAATGAATAAAAGTCATCCAAGCAAAAAACATGGTATAGACAAAGGTCAAAAGTGGGGAGATATCTAATATATTCAGGAAATGGTATACATCCCAATTAGAATATCAATGACTGGGAATAGAGTAAGAACAAACTAGGAAGTGCAAGGCAGAATGGAAAGTGTATTATACCAACACAAATAATTTGGCCCTTTGGGAAAGCAGTATAGGGTCCAAAGATTAATCTGAAAATAGCATACAGGATAACTGTTGATCAGAAAGACTAAAGATGGAAAGATTATTGCTGTGACCCAGAAAAGGAGCCATAAGTGCCTGACCAGAGTGATGAAACTAAAAACAATAATGTTAACAAGAGTAACCATGCATTGCGTCTTTCCACAGCAGGCTGCTGTGCAAGTGTCTTGTGTGAAATAGCATTAATATTTATAACAATTCATTGAGATTGTAAACTTTTTATTGTCATTTTTCAAATAAAGAACTGATCGAAGATCACATGGCAAAACAGAGGTTTGTATATAGATTACTTAATTCTAGAGGTTAAGCTTTTAACTATAATAGCATAATATATAGGAATGTACACAAATAGCTCATTTAGAGTTATTATAGCACCAAAGCAAGATGACTAGTGACTTATTGGATATGAGGGTGAAGGAAGAAATCAAGAGTAATTCTCAAAATTTGAGCATCGACAAATGAACTAGTATTGAAAAATTAGAAAAATTAACAAAAAGACAGTATTAATGGGACACTCAGGAAGTGACATAAAAATACAATGAAAATGGTAAACACCTAGAGAAAAATCAAGGTATTAACTTTGGTGGATGTTCTTTCTAAGAATCTGACCAAAAGCTGTAAAGTTTTCTCTATTCTGTACATCAAATAGCTGAAAAGGTAGAATAGAGTTTCACTAAATCTTTTCATCTACAATTTTAAGTACATTTCTTTAAAAAAAGATGCTCTATTTTATCTTTTAGGAAGAAGAATTGTATTTTTAATTCATTAGTAAGTTCACTGTTTTTTACAATGTTCTTTATACTTTACAATACCAATTATATATTCTAGTCCCTGCTCACCTTAATTAATGTCTAGTTTGTTAACAAAAGAAGTGCCTTCAGCTTTACTCTAGGGTAAGGAACAAACTAGCTCCCAACTACTGATGATGGATCAGCCTGGAGACTAATCATTAAGTGTATCTTGGCAGTATGTAAGATTAATTTGCACATAGATTATTTAAATAAAAATTATGTTTGCTCTTCTGTCTCTTTTACAGTTTAAGCTCTAAAGTTCCCTCACATGCAATCAAGAAATCATGTAGTGGAGAGTAGGAACCAGAGAGACAGATGTCAGAGGAGGGTTCAGCATCAGGCCACGTGGGTGCTGATAAGAGTCAGCATCTTCAATGCGTTAGGCAATGTTTTAAGTGCTTTTAATATATCAACGATGTTGATACTTCTATATTTTTGAAGCAAATAGTGCTATTGTTTGCATTACACACTTGTGAAAAATCTGAAGTGCTAAAGTATTGGTAAACTACTAAGTGGTAGAGCTGAGTTTCAAATCAGGCATACTTTTCTACTGTCTCTTAGATGTTGTTTGGCTAAATAGCAGCACCTCGCCTTAAACCATATGAGGCTTACTTACACACACAAAAAAAAAGAAAAAATGTTTTAGTTAAGTACCTATAAAATTCAAGCTTAAAAAGTAAGAAACTGCTGCAGAAGTAAAGCAATATTTTGTTGTGAATTATTTACTTGTTCAATTCAACAAAATGTTATTAATAAATTAACTAGCTTTCTACAGCCCGATTTTTTACAGTTGTCTATTTTTCAATCCACTGACACGTGTCATTGGTATGGTTATTATGTTGAGGTAAGTAATGGAAGGAAAGACAGATAGCTTTGGGATCACAGTCTAACTTTCATCAGGATAGGATTCTTTGAAAAGGTGCATTTGTTTGCATCAGCTTTGTTTACTTTTTTATCACAGGAGAAATTCTTTGATGTAAGGTGTTCAAAGTTAAGATATAAGACAGATGAAAGTCTGAAAAGATTATAGGAAAAAGAAAAAATGTATTTCCCTGGAACCGATGTACACAGACAACACTTTCTTCAGGATGAAATAGGAAAAGAGCTCACCTCTTACCTCTCACAGCTGCTCTTCCACATGCTTCCATTGGTACAAGGGGGATGCTTGGAGATTTCAGTAAGCAAAAACTTACTATTCAGAAGCTGAACACGTTTGAAAACTAATGGACTTCTGGAAATATTGGATGATTTCTGTCTCTCCCTTTTGACAAGCTCAACACAGAGCATAAAGGCCAAAGAGGGAAACAACTGGATTATCAAAACTCATTTCTCAAATTTGCCAGTTGAGATTGCATGTTGGGCCCTGACTGGGGTGGCTCAATTTGTTGGGACCTTTTCCAGTAAATCGAAAGGTCACAGGTTTGATTCCCAGTCAGGGCACAATCCCAGCTTGTGGGTTCTGTCTCTAATTGGGACACATATGAGAGGCAACCTATCAATCTTTCTCACATTGATGTTTCTCCCCTCTCTCTCCCTCCCTTCCTGTCTCTCTAAAGTCAGTAAGGATATCACTGGGTGAGCATAAAAGAAAGTTTATATATTGTTAACGTTACGAAAAACCCCAGTTATTTAGTAATTGCTATTAGTTGCCACCCAAACTTCCCATATCACAAGAATGAGAATAAATACTTTTTATTTTAAAGGTCTGGAAGGCAAATATTAAAAGATAATTGAACTGCTAATTCTAATGTGCAAAAATGGCAAAAGGTGGTAGTTTTAACCAATTAGCTGATAAATTGATTCTATTAATTTTTATTATTTACTTGGATGAGTATGTTAATCAATTACCCAGTTAGTAGGCTAATGGCTTGATGACAAAGATATTTTATGTAATCCCTTAATAAACTCAAAACAAAGTGTCAATATACTGGAATGACTCTAAATATGCATCCTTGTCAAAAAAAACACATTTAATCCAAAATAAATAACTGAGATTTTAAATGGACCTTTCATAAATGCTGCATAAACATCCTTATGCATAAACAATCATCTCATGAGGTACAAGAACTACAGCAATTACAAGAACACTTGTAATATCATTTGCAGGTTATAGAAAAAATAAAAAAATTCAATAGAAATAGGTGCCTCATTTTTCCCTCTTTTAATAAGCATATTTTTGTTTGTTTGTTTGTTCTAAGCTTCATTTACTCAGATTATCCTTATAAGAAGAATGGAAGTATTTGAGGTAAAAGTCATTCTGACACAGTTTGCAAAGTAGATGGAAATGCAGAGAGTATTAATGACAGCAAATCTCACATTCGTTACACTGACTAACTCAAAAGTAGCATTTGGGTGGTTTACAATGAGTCAAAATCATCTTATTTTGATCAACAGGTCATGGCCTTTTTGATATTGGAATTGTTCTTGTTCAAGCATCCTACACAATGGGAAGTGTTAGAAAACAATGATCAATGAAATCTTACCAATATTAGCCCTTTCTGTGACTAGTAATGCTTGATTTTCTTTGTGCAAAATTGCTAAAATGACTGTGTGTTAGATTTTAATGCTTCTGTATTTTTAAGGGAGGCTTAATTTGTATATTTCTTAAATTATTATTTTCCCTCAACATAATTAATTTTGTGGACATTTGCCACCACATCTTGCTACTTTACACAGAGTTGCTGAGCTTGTTCTAATTCATGGTATAATCCAGCAGGAAATGGTTCAACCTTTCATGTGAGACATGAGAGGCTATTTTTATAAACAATTTAAGCATGCAAATAGATGAACCAAATTTCTAACTTTTAAAAGGCAGAAAATTCCTTTATTATTTCAAGGAGGCTAATAGTATATGAGTTATGTCCAATTTTGGCTTGTCCAGCAAGCTCTGCCTCATGAAATTTCTATCTAGCATATCAGAGATAGATCTTTATTTACAACCTCCTATCACATGAAAAGTTTATTCTTTTATTTTTATCTTCTCACTATATCAATAGAGAAGGCTAAAATCATTCTCTTTCTACTTGTAGTAAAAAAAGAAATAACAGCTTATATTAATGATAAAGTTAAAATTATTTGAATTACAAACTGTATATAAAGATGGACTAGTAAATTTATCTTTTAGTGAATGATGCCCAGTCAATATTAAAGTTATTATAGCAATTGGTCCAAAATCTCATTGCATAAAGCCACTTTCCCTTTTAAACAAACAGGTCAGCTATAATTTGCTTTTATATATCAACACAATCCTACCTTTCTAAAAAAGTTATAAAAATAATTATAGGTAATATTTTGTCCCTAATGTGGAAGATAAACTATATTATTCCATTTATTATATACTGATTTTTAAGAATATTTCTTGGAAATATTCTGCATACTAACAAGAATAAAATGCAAACACTTATGTTCATGGAAAGAAAAATGATAACTAGAAGATATTTGAATAAAGCAAAACTTCTCTCTTCAAACCATACATAATTAATCAGCTTGATTACCCTCAAAGCACCAGGGAATAATACTCCAGAGGTCCAAAGAAGAATAACTGCTTCGTATCCCACTCCTATTTTGCTTGTTGATCTGGGTCCCATACTACTTAAATATTAAGATAGATTTCAGGGGTTCCATAGCAACTTAATGAAATGCAAAAGATAATCAAGGCAACATCTCAGAGAAAACTGGGGTAAAGTGCTCTATGGCCTTACTTGACTGGGTCTGATATTTTGTCTTCTGCATTCCAATTGGCTGCATTAGCCCTGCAGTGTGTGTGCTTGTGTATGTACCCATGTCCATGCACACTAGTATACATTAAAGGAAGGACAAGAGGGGGAAGATAACTTTATTCTTGGTATGTATAGCATACAGCTTATCAACTTGTGAAACTAATGTTTCATAGGTCCTTGAAATTGGAATTTTCCATATATAAGTATCCATTCACACAGCATCAAATGTTGGTGTATCAGAGTGAGCTTGCAGGTTTGGCTTTTGATGTGAAGAAAATGCAAAAGTTGAATATTCTGGCAAGAGTAAGGCAAACCCTCCCCTTGACTTTCTCTTCAAAGATTTTCTTTAGAGCCTCCTTTTATGGCTGAAGATTTGCTCAACATTGTACAGTTAATGATTTGGCAGGGCTAGTTCCGATGTAGAGGGAGTAATTGTTAGCCAAGAGTTAAGCTGAAGCGCAGACTTCAGAGACTTGTAGATTTCAGGAAAATAGATCCTTCACCTAGAATCCTTTGCCTATCCATTATCCAAGTCGTTTTTGTTTTTCCCCCTTTGACTGGCTTTGATAGGTGTAGAGCTAAAGTCATACAAAGGGTAGATAAATTAAACTTTGACAGTTTAATCTAAAGGGTTTTCTGATCTGAGAAAGGGTCTAAACTATTTCCAGAAGAGAATACAACTTCAAAGCCAAGCTCTTTAGTTAAAGAAGATTTAGGCTAAAAGACTGAAAAAAATTACCCTCTACAGGTAATCGAGTATGGGTAATTCATCCCCTTAGCCATATTAGTGTTAGTGATAAATTGCTCATTAGTCAATGACAGAGACAGTTAGGACTAACAGTGACACTGATGGGAATAAATGAGTTAGAAAAGCCACTATTGATTAGATAGCTGGGGCCCCGTGTTGGGTGGCTCCAATCTTGTTCAGATTCATTACGGACTCAGTGGTGTGAGACATGGAACTTTGGCTTCCTGTGCATGATCTCTGACCAGTGCAGCCACTCCTTTTCCCTTTTGGGTAATGTAGTATTTCTGACCTCTTTATTCATGTGTCTTTCTTGCAACAGCTCAGCTCTTCCTTCTGTAGCTCATGAGAGGAAAAGTCTATTCCAGATGGAGGACAGAGAACGACGGCACTTGCATTCATTCAGACATGTAGCAAGACGGTGAATAGTCAGTGGCTTCTCTTGTTATTACCATGAAACCAGAAAAACAAGGTTTGGCTCTTATCCAGAAAATGTATGCAGTGTCAGCTTAGGAAATTGGCTTGGTCAGGGGGAATAATTTGTAGTCTTACCACTGGGACAGGGAGTGTCTGTCCACTCTGACTCCCCTTCCTGCTTGATTGTTCCCTTAGACTTTCCACCATTTT
Source organism: Carollia perspicillata (assembly GCA_004027735.1). NCBI lineage: Eukaryota > Metazoa > Chordata > Mammalia > Chiroptera > Phyllostomidae > Carollia > Carollia perspicillata. The sequence continues at coordinate 34,887 of PVKM010000769.1, read as the reverse complement.
TTATGTTAAGAGGGTTTATGTTGTGGGGGCCTGTGGGTCTGCTTTCAGTATGGTAGGGGGTCTCCATCCCCCCCCCTGCCATTTCATTGGAATATCGAGGAACATTGAATTGAACTAAGGGGCTTACTAATTTTGTCCTCCTAAAAGCTCCCCTGGTAAAACTTGATCATGTTCCCTGTGGGTACAGAGGGACCATTAATCAAATACTGGTGTACAAAACACCATTCCATGTTAGACCCAGGGGGTCCAAGGCTAAATCCAACCTTTAAATTTCTGCATATTATTCAGTAAACCTATGATCTTCTCAAAAAATTCTACTACCAAGTAGAGTAGTGCCCATCACTCAGGAAAATTCCAGGCCAATTCATTTCCATAGTCTATTAGAAAAATGTTATATGTGTATTTCTATCATTGCCTTTGCAATGTAGTACTGTAATAGTCCTCTACCTGTTATTCCTCTTTGACCTCCTTGAAAACAGGAGCTGAGCCTTGCATTTTATACCTTTGTTTCTGTGTGTACAGTCAGAATTCATCAATTGAAAATTTGGAAGTAGAGAGCAGACCCCAGTGTCATTGTTCTGCCTTTAATGCAAAATAACTCCTAATTAATGGCTTAAACCATTCTAATAAAGTTTGTGCTGACCTTTTATTTTTACAAAAATTATTCACAAGTGACACATTTTAATAATTAAATTGAACCCCTATATTTCAGTATCCTTTATTTTCTATTCTCATGTAATTCATAGAAATAAAAATAGCAATTATAGCTAATATTTATTTAGCACTTGTTGTATACCAGGCAGTGTTCTAAGTGTTTTACAAATATAATTTTATTTCAAATAGTTTATGGAGCAGATTCATATATTTATATTTTATATAACAGAAGTTCTGCGGGACCCACTACATTTACAATTTTGGTATTTTTTGACCAATACTGGAGCTTTGAAGTTTCCTTCACCTTATCCAAACTTTATTTTACTGAATGTAGGTCTTTGACCTCTCTTTTCTTAGAAAACATGCACTGTGATTTCTTTCTCTATTCCCCTGAAATGTAACTCCTCTCAGCTTCTTGCCAGTTTTGCAACTGCAAGAGTGTCTTTCTCAACCTGGGAGCCATCTTTTTGAAATTACTGTTGTAACAGGGAAGAGAAATTGGATTCAACTAAGCCTGAAATAAAAGGTGAGAGAGTTTTTAAACACCGAGGTGAGCTAGTGGAAAAAATACTGGAGGAGGTGAGAAGATTGTTCAACGTGACTAGGGTATCTCCATTTGCAAACTCCTGTCTATGAAGGTAGACTCCTCTCCTCTCACAGAAACTGGGCGATGGGATGCAATCTTTCTTGGTGATTACCTGTACTTTGCTGTGTATTATGCACACCCACATTTGGGGCCCAAACTTTCAGGAAAAAAGTATTTTTTCATTACCATTTCCCCCCTTATACCACCCTCACTTCTGCCATCACCACGCTGTAGTCCATGTCCATGAGCCTTTTTTCGTTTTTGCTCCATCTCTTCACCCCTTAACTCCCCCACATAGCTGCCAACCTGTTCTCTATGTCTGAATTGCCTTTATTTTGCTTGTTAGTTCAGTTTGTTTTTTAGATTCTACATATGAGTGAAATCATATAGTATTTATTTATCTTTCTCTGACTGGCTTATTTCAGTTAGCATAATGTTCTCCAGGGCCATTCATGCTGTCACAAAGGGTAAAATTTTCTTTTGTTAATGTTGTGTTATGTGCTGCTTTGTTATGGCCAAGTAGTATTCCATTGTATAAATGCCCCATAGGTATTTCCACTCATCTACTGGTGAACACTTGGGCTGTTTCCATATCTTGGTGAGTATAAATAATACTGCAATGAACATAGGGGTGTTTATGTTCTTACAAATTAGTGTTTTGGGCTTCTTCAGATATAGTCCTAGAAATGGGAATCACTGGGTCAAAAGCCAGATTCATTTTTAATTTATTGAGGTATGTTCATACTGCTTTCCATAGTAGCTGCACCAGTCTACATCCCCACCAACAGTGCAAAAGGGTTCCCCTTTCTCTATGTCCTCACTAGCGCTTATTGTTTGCTGATTTATTGATGATAACCATTCTGACCAGTTGAGGTGACATCTCATTGTGGTTTTAATGTGCATTTCTCTGATGATTAGTGATATTGAGCATCCTTTCATATGTCTGTCTATTGGACATCTGTATGTCCTCTTTGGAGAAGTGTCTATTTAGGTCCTTAGTCTATTTCTAATTGAATTGTAAGGCCATAGTAATCAAAGCAGCATGGTACTGGCATAAAAACAGACACATAGATCAATAGAGAGCCCAGAAATAAACTCACACCTTTATAGTCAATTAATATTTGACAGAGGAAGCAAGCACATACAATGGGCTAAAGACAGTTTATTCAATGAATGGTGGTGGGAAAATTGGACAGATACATGCAAAAAAAAATGAAACTGGACCACTTTCTTACACCACAGATAAGAATAAATTCAAAATGGATTAAAGATTAGAAGTTAGAACTGAAACCATAAAAATCCTAGAAGAAAACATAGGCAGTAAAATCTTGGACATTGCTCATGAGAATAGTTTATCTGATATTTCTACTCAAGCAAGGGAAGCAAGAGAAAAAATAAGCAAATGGGACTTCATTAAACTAAAATGTTTTTGCACAGCAAAGCAAACCATCAACAAAATAAAAACAAAACCCACAGAATGGGAGAACATATTTGCCAATACATCTGATAAGGGGTTAATATCCAAAATTTATAAAGAACTTACAAAACTCATTTTCTTTTCCAAATCACTTCAACTAACTTCATAGGATGCAATTTTGCCCAAAGGTATTCTTCTTCAGGCTTGGTTTTTGTTTTTTTGTCTTAGAATGTTTCACTATAACCCTTAAACTTTCTCTACCTTCCACAAATGTATTTCCTATATTCTTATTCAGATGAACCTAGTTTTTGTTATGAAATTATCAAAGTGAAATTGACAAAAGGAAAAAAGAAAGAAACTTTAAAACCAAAAGTTTCCTAGAGCTTTACATTGCATACAAAACTGATGTATAGATCGCATTTACTTTACTATTGCAAAATAATTTTTTAGGATAAATCTGCAGAAAGATTCACAGAGGAAAGAGATAATGAGAGTTAATCTGATGTTCAACAAGTGGGAGAAGGATGGGCGAAGGCTGGTGAGATGCCCATCGCTACCACAGGGGCCTTCCCTACAGCAGGGGTAGACATGCTGCTTACCCTTTTCCCCCACAATGCATGCCTCCTGCAAACACCTTGTGTTCCTAGAGAACTCTGGTATTCATGACGTTATTAATAATAATACTAGATTTAAGGAACCAATGATTCCCCTGCCTCTCCCACATGAGAAGAAAGCAGTCCTAATTCTCTAGCACTAGGAAGTGTGGTGCCAGTGTGGATTTATGTTCCCTTCTAAACTATACTAGAGCATCACAATTGATTTTCTTTTTCCAATTCTAATTTTTCAGAGCTATTAAAGTGACTCTAAACCGAACTGCTTTAAAAGAAATAATACTGGCTTTCTTCCACTATTCCTTTCTTTTTTCTCTTGTCTCCTTCCTACTAAATCAAATTAATCTGCTTTAAAAATAGAAAAGATAAGTGATTATATAATCTTCTAAGGGAGGCAGGAAGCTGTGGGATGTGAGGCACAGATGAAATGTTCACACATTGGGCATATTTAGACAATAGACATGCCAGTCCAAGCCTTTTGTGGCTCGGTACTGTGGGAATCAGCAAATAGGGTTGGGAAGCCTCCCTTTCTGGGACCCCTAGTGATGTGGAGTGCCTTCTGAGGGAAACAAAATTCTTCCATAAACGGAGAGAAAATGTTCAGATGCCGCTCAGAGCTCATGTTGCTCCAAATTACAGCCTGGAGGCAGTGAAGAGCCCTGTGACTTAATCCTGACACAAGAGAGGAAGGGGGACTTTCGATCAGCTCAGTTGGCACTGTCATTGTGCCTTTAAAAACCTGGTTTGAGTTCTTGTTCTTAATTTATATGGAAAACACACACACCCAACCCAATGAGAAAGGACTGTAATCATTTTAGGTAAATAGTGGAGCTTCAATGTAACGGAAGCAGGAGCTCCTCAGCCCTCAACTTCATCCCCTAAAAACCAAGCTCCATCCCTGCCCACCCCACAAAAGACAAGTCCTTGTCCAAAGAAAAGTCACCTGAGGGGAAGGATGATACTATGGGTGAACAGAGTTATTTTTAGAAGGCGCCCACATTTGCATTTCTAAACTATTAGGAGATGAAATGAAGGGACGTTTTTTTAAAATGGATCTACATATATACATGTTTTAAAATCTAATTTGGGGTCACAGCTGTAATTGCAAAAGCCTTGGATTGTGTGTCATGCTGGAATAATGTCGTGTTAGTGAATGTAAAGCAGTCAGCATTACTTTACGCCTCATTGCATCCTAAGTGTGATGCTATTTCAATACAACACCTACCACTTTTAGGTCTTTATGCTTAAGTATGTCTTGCTGGATGAAATCAAGCTACAAATTGGATGAAATTGGGTCCTCCCAGTTGATTCTACTGCTAGAAGCTCCAAAATCCAATTGTTTTCTAAGTCCAATTCCATGAATTCAGAATTCAAATTATCATGATTTCTTGCACTGCAAAATAAATACAAAAGCTCAACTTGCTGCAGAAATAAAAAGCTGATTTTTTGGCCACAAAAATAAAGCTAACATTTTTTTTCACACAAACATTAAAAATGGCTTAGAAATGGAGCAAGAAATGCTACAGAAAACATAATCTACAGAAATTTGAGACATAATATATCCATTGCTTAAGCAAAAAAAAAAAGTCCTTGATTCAAACAATTCTGTCCAAAATATTGCACCAAAAACTGCTGTGTTTAGTTTTCTTTAGTCCTTGTATGGCAGCTCAAGTCATTCCACTGCAGCAAATTTACTTATTTTTAAAGACAATATTCAGTCACGATGTCCTTCCATTTGGTAGTTAAAGATGCATCTGAAAAGATGACCATGTTCATAGAACTGACCACTCCGCCCTCACAGGATTCGTTTCATTAATTGCACAAAGCGTGGGGGGGGGGGCATAGAGATTGTCAGTGTAGCAGGGAGAATTAAATTGAACCTGCTTGAAATTGAATCTAGGTTTTAAACAGCAAGTATTAATGCTGATTTTGAAAATCCTTAAATTAATTTTCCAAAATCCTTTTCAGTGCAGAAACAAAGGTTCTTCAAAACAGTACTGTTTTGTCTCGCAATACTTTTGGGGGACAACTCTAAACAAATTGCTAAAAAGTAGTCAGAAGTTCTTATTCCATACACATATTTCAATTTGTAAATGAAGGTTGTATTTTTAAGAGAATAATAGCTAACAAATATATATACATGTTGTTCTACCCATGGGTGGGTATTGTACTCACTCATACAAATGTGTGCATATGATCCTAGTCATAGAAACTAATTAAACTTGCCAATAGCTACCTGAAGGGAAAACTAGACTAAAACATAGCATTATAAGTGGATACATTTGTATTTGTTTTCAATGAAAGAGACAGTATACTGATAATTTCGTAAGCAAAAGCATTCTGTTACACGAGAGGAGCACTATGTGGGGATTATCTGGTCTCAGTTCAGGAACTAGGATCCCTGACAGAGGTGTCAGCCCTCTAAGGAGAACCTAGTAATTCAAACCATGTGATCTTGGGGGAATTAGACTGAGTTAGATTTTAACTAGAGGAAGAAGCAGAGGTATTGACACTAGATAACAATAATTCAAAATAACAATAACCACCAACAGCTTTGGGACACTGAAGATGTAAATGCAGAGGAAAGCCACAGGCACAAATAGGGTTGGATGAAAGCACTGACAAAACTCAGCTCTCCCCACCTGCCCACATCCCCAAGAGCAATCCTTGCTGAGGCTTGGAATCATGGAAGCAGATTGTGATTCTTCCCTCTGTGCGGCTCTGATTTCTGTTCATAGACTATTCCCAGCTCCTCTTCTGTCTGTCACTAGTGCCTCCTCAGCGTGGCTGCTAATGTGTTGACCTTTGGTCAGTCATCTAGTGGCTTTTCCCCTGTTTTATACTTGCCTACTGCACTCACTGCTGCTGCCAAGCCCGGAAACTAGACACCTGCACAACTAAATCGGACAGTCTGTCTTCATGGCTTCACTTACTGATTTAAAGTATGTACTAGTCAAGACAACTAACATGAACTGTTGGCTTCTTCTGCCAAACCCTCAACCTCCATTCCCCCGAAAAAAAAAACACTTAGAAAAATGATAGGTGTGAGAGGAAATTATAATTCAATGAGTTGGGGATGTGGAGGGATGGGAAGGAGAGAGAGAGAGAAAAACCACAGAGAAGAGAGAGGGAGGGTGGGAGAGGTGGACATAATTCTATGGACAATTATTTAAAGAGTTGATAGTTATTATCCATTTAGGGATTCATTATTTGCAAATTTCCCTGCTGCTCCCCCAAATCAATACTTGTAACGCATTCACAGTCATTTGTGATCATGTGTAGTGTGATTAAAACTTAGAACCTCCTGATGGGCTGAGGTCCAATAAGGCAACACAATGCCTTCTTGTTTTAGCTCACACTGTAAACAAATGTTTCTTTTATGGCCTATTTAGTGCCACCATTTTCATATTTTTGTGCTTTTTGGTGATTTTGAAGCTTACAAAAGCCCCCAAGTGTAGTGCTAAAGGGCTGTCCGGTGTTCCTAAGTGCAGGAAGGCTGTGAGAGCCTTACAGAGATAACTTCATTCACTCATTAAGTACAGTGTTACTTTTAATTAAGTTATAATAAAAAGCACATGCCAAAATGTGTGAAATGTAACAAAAAAAAGCCCATTGATTAAAAAACATAGCTTTGAATACATATATCTAGAAGTTAGATTAAAACTAGTGTTTAATAACAATTTGAAGGAAACTTTAATATCAAGGATGTAAATATGTTCTGAATAAGTGGAGAGGAATTTTATTCTCTTGAATAGAACAACTCATTTTTATAAAAATGTTAGTTTTCTCTAATGTATAAATTCAATATAATCCCACTCTTATTTTCAGCTAGATGTTTTAACAAATATACTTAAAATTAACATAGAAAAATCAAGACCACAAATACCTCTTAGACAAATGAGAAAAAGGAAATAATGAGGGGAGACTTGCCCAACCAGATGTGAAGATAAAGTAGGAGGTCATTGGAATAAAAGTCATGTGTTAGCACAAGAACAGACAAATGAACAATGGACCATTCAGAGATAAACAAATGTATGTATGGGAACTTAAATACAGATTTGACCCAAGATTGAAAGGTTGGTTTGTTCTTAAATCGTGTTGGGTATAGAAGTTCATTTTGTGGAGCAAATAAAACTATAAAACTGGCATATAACACTGTACAAAATTAGACTGTAAGTGGGTTAAAAACCTCTCAAATTAATGGTAAAAAATATCTCTATAAAGGAGATGGGCAAAAAAGAAACATTTTAAACAGAAGTTAAAAAGCAGATCATATGCCAAATAACTATGAATGGGGAAATATAAAAGACGTATGATAGATTTAGGGAAGACATTTGCAATGTTTAAAAATAATCAATATTGAAACCAATAAGAAAAACGATAGGAACTTCAATAGAAAAATAAATACAAAGTAAATGATAAGCAGCTTACTGAATAGGAAATTTAAAAACCAAAACACTAACAAATGTAGGAACACACACAAGTTCATTAGTAACTAGAAAATGATAGTTAAAACAACAATACAATTTCAACAAGCTATCTCCTTAAACTGGCAAATATTAGAAACCCGGAAAACACCAAAAGTTGTTGAGGTTGTGAGGTTGTAGAAACCCTCATGCAGGTGAAGCAGACTTTGGTAGGCATCACTTAATCAAATTTGTTATATTTACAGATGCTGGTCCGGCAATCCCCAGAGTCTTAACATGCCATTGAAGAAGCTTGTGCCACCGTGTCGGAGACAGTCAGCACATCCATCACTGAGAGAGCAGACAGTTTAGTTTAGGTAAATGCACACTCCAAAGTTCTATGAAGCAGGTAGGTGCCACAGACTAAATATTTTACCCACTCACACAGAACTTTTTCAAAACAGTATTGAATAGGAAAAGGAAGAAAAATATATGCAATACCAAACTGATGTATTAAAGATGCATGCAGACAAAACAACAATGCATACTTGCATGGAGCAATGCTATGAACTGGATGATATGATTCATTTGATCTTCTGCAACTGATTTGCACATAGTTAAGTAATTTTAAAAATTATATTAGAAACAGTAATGTCATTGTAGACCTTCATCCCTGAAGAGATGGCATTTGAGTAAGCCAGATAGTTATTTATGAAAAGAACATGTGGTCAAAGAAAATCGCTCATTCTGTCTCATAGGTCAGACTCTAACGGAAGTGTTTAGTCCAGATCTGAGGCTCGCACTTTAAGCAGAATCTTGATGAATTGGAAGCACTTTTGTGAAAGAACTTGGTGGGTGAGAGGATTACAAATCACCTAATATGAAGAACAGGGAGGTAAAATGAAACTATTTTACCTGGAATCACAGAGAGTATTTGTACAGTAGTTATGCCCTTCCCCATAGGGGACACATTCCACGACCCCCAATGGATGTCAGAAACCACAGATGGTACCAGACACTATACATGCTGTTTTTTCCTATGTATAAATACCTATGGTAAAGTTTAATCTATAAATTAGGCACAATTAGAGAAGAACAAAAATGACCAATAATGAAATAGAATAATTTTATCAATACACTGTTATAAAAGTTATGTGAATGTGGTCTCTCTCAAAATACCTTACTGCAGGGTACTCACCCTATTTGTGGTGATGTGATACGAGGCCTATAGGATAAAAAGAAATGAGGTGAATGGTGTAACATTGTGACTTCAAGCTAGGTAACTACTGACCTCCAAAAGATTCAGGGGATGGAGGATCAAACCTAGCACAAATTTCTTTTTCCTTCTTTCTAATTTCACAAATACATGATTCATTCTTACCATAGATCTTAGCAATATCAGCATATGAGTTTTTTATTTACTTATTAAGCAAAAATTTTCACCATTTCACTTGAAGAACCACTTTGACACATCCAAACTGTTAGTGTCATAACTCTTGCTCTTTGGGGGCATTATTAGGTAAAATAAGTCACTTGAACACAAGCACTGTGATTCTGCCACAGTGTGTCTAATAACTAAGGCAGCTTCTGAGTGACTAATGGGCCATGAGTGTATTCAGGGTGGAGACGTGGGGACTCATTCATATCAGGGTGGGAGGGTACGAGATTACAACTCACTACTCAGTACAATGAGTAAAACTTATGAATTGTTTATTTCTGCAATTTTCTGCTTAATATTTTCAGACTGTAGTTTATCATAGGTCACTGAAATCTCAGAAATCAAAGCTAGAGATACAGAAATCAAAGCTAGAGATACAGGAGCTGCTGTATCTCTCTTCAATTAATTTATATGAGTTATCATGTAGAAGAGAGATAAGACCTTGCATATTGCTTGGGAGTGGCAGTGGTAAAAGCAGCAGGTGGACCCTATAGACAAGTAGATTTCAGACAAGAAAAAAAGGGAAATTTCTAAAAGTCAGAAAAGTACAAAATGGGCATTATTATAGCATTTTTCAACCAGAAGGTATATATCTTTTGTGAGGAAGGCAGACGGAGTCTGGTCTTCAAACAGGGTGCAAAGGAGTTGACCTATAATGTCCCTTCTGCCATTTAAAATTTTATAGATCTAAAGATTTTTTAAAAGTCAATGCAAAGAAAAGTTAAATTTTAAGAAGTTTGTTTTCTTTTCCTCAATTTTGGAGCAAGCAATGATTCTAGTGGCTAAGTAGGCTATTGAATTTTTTTAAAAAACAGAATAATTTTAGGATTTTCTCTCTGGAATATTTGTAACGGTGGTATGTCATTCATCAGTTCACAGTGAAGTTAGTAAGTAGACACTAGATCGTTTCAGGTGTTTACTCAGACGTCAATCTATTTTCATACCTATGATTAGAAGCTCTCCACAACCATGATCATGTACCACAGGCATTTGTTTTTCTCCATTGGGTCGGGAAGAACAACCCCAGGGTGTGAAATCATCAGAGGTGGAAGCTCCCCATATGATGCTGAATTCTGTAAGAAAATAGACTATCAGTCTTGCAGCAGGAGTTCCCTTAGAAATTATATTATTGCTAGCATCACTAGCATTTGAGCTATTCTAATGGTATATTATCGCACAGTGTCTGCAAGATAAGTTAAATCATCTTTTTTCCTTCTTTCAAGTCTTACTCCCATTTTTCTTTCCCCTCCTCAATCAAACTCAAACTGGACCTTAAGGTATCTAAGGCACTCTTGGAAGCAATTATACCAGGCTGAAATGGCAAAATTTTTAAACTTGATTTTCTAAATACAATGAGCAATGGTGAACTTCATGTCTCAATCTGTGTGCTCTATAAAAGGTATTCTAATCCATTTTTATTTAATACTAATGTGATTATTCAATGAAAATATAACTCAAAACCAGAAACACTCTTCTTTCTCCATTTAGTGATCATTCAAAAACATTGAATTATGCTTAATTCTTTTCGCTGCAGTACAACATACTTCTATAGAGACACTTCTCATTTTATTAAAGTCAGTGAAAAGATCAAAAACTTATCTGTTGAGGACTATGAGAAGAAGAAAATAATGGTATCACTAAGAGGAGATTTATAATATCAAATGCCCAAGCTGAGCACACGTTGGGGAACTTGGGGCTGTTCCAGGGTAACCAGCAGAAAGCTGTGCTCCTGGGCAGTGGTCAACAAACAACAGATCTCAGCGCAGACCCAGCCCACCACCTGATTTAACTAATAAGTATTATTGGAACACAGCCATCCCCTTCATTTACATATTGTCTGTAGCAGTTCTTTATAAAGTTGTTGAGTAGTTGTACTTGAGATCATATTGACTGTAAAGCCTAAAATATTTAATATCTGGCCTGTACAGAAACACTTTGTCAACTACTGCCCTAGATCCTCTGAAGTCCTGTGAAGCAGACTTTGAGATCCTTAGATAACCCTCGAGTAACAAGCCTGAATTTAGGTCAATAAAATGTGCCACAAAACTGGATGGATAGGAAAGATACCACACCAGGACAGGGAACTTACTTACAAAAAAAGTATTATTGGGGATTTTATGAATTCATTAGACATGTATGTATCAAGGGTCTACTTTGTGTTAGTCACCTGCCAGGACCTTGGGACACAAATAAGACCAAAGGAGATATAATTCATATCTTCCTAGTTCCTCGTATTTGATTTGCATATGAAATCAACTCAAATGCAAATAAAACTACGAACTGAAATGAGTGTTATTACTTACCACAGGGTACTTAGAGAAATAAAAGTAACGAGTTTAAGGTGGGCCTCTGAAACATGACATCGGCTGGGGTAACTGTGGTAGTTCGTGTTCCCACTTACAGGGACTGGTGCAGGAATATTCTATGACTGCACCCTAACCCACCACAAGCATTCCTCAGATTTATTTTCAGTGAAGAGAAGTTCTCTTTCCTCTTTGGTCATGACGCAGTAAAGATGTCAGCCCAAAGCTGCCAAGGACCTTAATTCTCCTTCATGAGAACTTGAGAGAGACATGGACAGAGGCACATGCAGAGAGAGAGGCACATGCAGAGAGAGACAGAGAGTAAGCTCATGGCATTTGAGATCCTGGATTCAATTGTCCTTGGAGCTAAAAATAAATGAGAAATGATCAGAAAAAACAGGTTTTCTGTGTAATATCCCAGGATATCTACTCCAGACTCTCAGAAAAAAGGAATTGTTGTTTTGAAATTGAGCTTTCCTTGAAATCAGAAAAAAAGACAAACAGCTACTGATACTGTTTGGCAAGTGGAATTGGGAACAAGGATGTGTATGTGTTGGGGGAGTAATGGGATAGATGCGTGGGAAAAGAAAAACGGAAGTAAAATGTAATAAAAATTCAAGGAGCAATTAAGTGAATGGAACCTACCTTTTGACATGGCACTATTAGAATCACTTAGAAATTAAAGACCATGTGCACACACGTGGAACCATGGGCATTTCTATTGTTGTGTTTGTATCATTGGATTCCAGGACCCCTCACTGTTCTAGTTTTCCTTATATGTTTTCAACACTTTTCTGGTTTCCTTCGTGAACTAATTCTCTCCTATGCAGACACTTAATTTTGGTGTTCCTCAGACTGGGTCCTAAGTTTCTTTGCTCCTATTCAGCAAACTTTCCCCCATCTATAATATTAACTACCCTCAATAAATTGAGGACTCCAAAATTAATATCTTTATGTCACAGCACTTTTCTGAATTCCTGGCACATGCATCTGTTACCTTATCAAGTTTTTTCTCTTGTGGGCCTTAAATGAACCTCAAACTCATCAGAAAATCAAGGACTCATGAATGCCTCCTCTAAAATTTCAGTTCCTCCTATCCCAGTAAATGGCACCAACATGGTTGAAGCCAGAAATCTACAGGCCATTATTTTTACTACTCTTGCTTTCATTCCTAACATTCAATCTATTGTAAATCCTGTGAATTTAAAATAGTGGTTCTTAAAATGTAGTCTCCTGGCCAGTAGCATAAACATCATCTGGAAACTTGTTAGAAATGTAAATTCTCACGGCTCACTCTAGACCTTCTAAATTAGAAACTGACTTTAGGGCTTGACAATCTGTAATGCATGCTGAAGTTTGAGAACTTCCGATTTAACTTTCTGAACAACTCTGGAATTTGTTAACTTGCCTCAATCTCTACCACTGAGGCAGGATAGAAAAAAACTAGGAAAATTTCCTGGCAAGTGGAATGGGGAAACTGAGACAGATAGCTGAACAAACTGATTGAGCAACGAGACACAGAAACTCACCAGGGTGGAAAGCCCCAGGTGCCTAGCAATGGGCAAAGTTGGTGCCAGACCTCGCCCAAGGGGCGGCCTTTCCTCCGCTGGCAAATCACTAGTCACGGGGTTCAGACCCTCCTCTGACTTTCCTCTCTGGAGCTAACATCTAGGCCTCAGTTGTATTTCAACTCCAGGCCCAGAAAAGCGGCAAAACCAGGCAGGCAATGTCAGGACCAGCTGCAATGACCAACGACCCCTGGCCGTGGCACTGACCAATCAGTACAGACCACAGTTCTAAAAGAGCACAGCTGGAAATGCTGATGAATATTCTTTTGAGATCCTCCCCTGAGACCTCCCATAAATGCCCCCTTTGGAAAGCAGATAAAACCTCTCAAGACAAAGAAGCTAGCTCATGCTCTCCTTGGGGCACACCTACTCTACTTTCTTTTTCCAGTGAATTTTCTATCTCCTAAACTATAAGAGTTCCTGTGAGACTTGCGACCATGGGGAGCAATGGGCAGTGGCAGTTCATCCCAGGCTAACCCCCTGAACCTGTCTCCAAGGCCTCCCGTTCTCTGACTCCAGGGAGCTGACAGCAGCCCCACCTTGGCTCACTTCTTTCCCATAACTTGTCTATAGAGCCAAAGCAGCCCCACCTAGGCTCTCTCCTGTGCTACTTCTATTCTAGACCCTCCCTTGTTTCACTGTCCCCAGCTTTAGTAAATGTACTCTCAAAACCACCTGGACTCTTGATGTGAAATCTTTCCTGCATGAAGTCAAAAGAATGCACATACTACCAGTTGGCCTGAGGCAGATGCACTCTTGGCCTGGACCCTTTTCCAGCAATACTACCATTTACCTAGTCAAAATGCTACCATCCCTAGCCAGGACTCTGTAGTAGTCTTGTTACTATAAAGCAGTCAGTCAGAGCAAGAGGAAACCTGCCCCTTTGGCCAAGATGGAAGGGGGAAGTTCTTATACTGAGTGTGTCAATGATTGCAAGATAGTTGGCTAGAAAAAAGCCCTCCCCTCCTCTGGTACCAGATTGGGGGTGGGGCCAGGGGAAAGTAGGCACACACACCCTAGAAGTCAAAATGGCGCAGGGGTGCTGCACCAAAAAGGCTGGTCAGTTTAGCCTGGGGAAAGAAGGGATCCGTTGGGAGATGGACTCACCTGAAGCATGCAAAAGTTTGGGAAAATATTTGGTCATGTTGAGAAAGCACTTGGCCTGTCCCAAGCCCAAGCTAATATAATTCCAAGGAAACAAATAAGCTCTCTCTTGCCCGTGGCCATGTGGGCTCCACATGCAGGCTCTAAGAGGGAGAATGAAATTGACAACAGCTGCAAACAAGCTAAGCTACCTGGATGGGGACTAGGACTGCTTAGCAGCTGCCTGCAGGCTCCAAAGGACTGCTCATTAAAATAGAACCGGAATTCTGAACACTGGCTTTTGTCTGGGCCTTACTGAGGACATAATTGGACTTTTTTATGGCCGAAGGAGATGGGCTTTGAGACAGGAGTCCCTCATTCTTCTAGTCACAAGGCATCTGAATAGAACTTCTTTTTGTACCAGCATCTGCCTCACAAGTTTGGCTTTTGTAGCAGCAAGCAGCCGAATTTCTGTTTTTGTTTGGTTACAGTCTCCTAACTGATCTTTCCAAATATAAACACTCCCTCCAATGCATTTTATTTTTCATAGAAAAAATATCTCAGTGACTTTCATTTTATTAATTACCTGATCCATCCCCTTTTACTGGCATATGTAAGAACCCATTCAGAAATGCTGTTTGTACTCTTGACAACCTAAAGCTCTACAATGTTTGGAATCCCCTCTAAACACTGGCCCAAGTTTTTCAGGGTGATTCTCTGGCTTGTGGACAGAGGAATTCAAAGTCCTCCTTCAGTTGCTATGGTTAGCTCAGCAGGAAACACACACAAATTCATTCATTCATTCATTCATTCATTCATTCAACAAATATCAATTTAGCACCCACTACACTGCACAGATGGCGTTCACTCCTGGAAGTCAAGAAGCAATACAGATGTGGGGCTTGCTTACACTAAGTTTCTAGTCTCAAAGGAGGGTAAGAGATTATGGATGAGTGTTCTAAGAAGAGCAAGGTGTCCAACCTGCAGCCTGTGGATCAGGGTGGCTATGAGTATACCCCAACACAAGATGGTAAATTTACTTAAAACACTTCTTTTGCTCATCAGTTTTTATTAGTGTTTGTGTATTTAGTATGTGGCCCAACACAACTGCTATTCTTCCAGTGTGGCCCAGAAATGACAAAAGGTTGGACACCCATGATACAGTGTAAAGAATAATGGTGAGGGTAGTACATCTTCATGTAGAGTGTTAACCTAAAAATTAAAGGCCGAAGTGAGAGTCAATAAACATTTATTAGACATTCAAAAGAAATGCTATTTAGGAAGTACTGATTTGGGCAGAAACCCAGATAGTGTTCTGATTAGAAGATGAAGGCAAAAGGGGTATTTATGAGAGAGAGAATGGGAACAAGTACCTAAACAGAATGAAGAAATTTCCACGGTAGTTAATAAACTAAGGAAGGAATTTTTATAAGTACAGATAAGCTAACATAGTATGCTAATTCTAAAGAATGCCTTTAATTTTGAGTCCAAACAGTTGTTTGTAATACAATACTGCTTAAGGCCCAGTCCACAGGTTATTCTGAAGCTTTAACATTCTAGAGGCTTGACAAGACACGCAAGGCAGTTCCTCTGGGATGGCAGCTCCAACTCCATTTGAAATTGGCTCTCTTTAGATATTATTTTCCATAAGGGCAATGAGGAAAGGCCTCAAAGAGAAAGGCACATGGACAGCAAGAAAGCAAAGAGAGAAGAAAACAGGTCCAAATGTCCTGAAGCTGGTAAAACCTGACAGTAATGATGAATCACTAAAAGGCCAGTGAGGCCAGTAGGAAGCAAAGCAGGAAATGGAGATGACATGAGGCTGGAGAGCATGGAAGGGCCAGATCCTGGGTCCTCTAAGTCAGTGCAAGCAGTTTGGACTTTATTCTAAAGGCAACGACAGCTAAATTATACCAGCTGCTCTTCAAGAGGACAGATATGAAGGAGACAAGGATGTTTACGCATGGTCCTATTGAGATCTGGGGTCAAAACACAAAATGGTTTTGTTTTATTGGGTCAGCAAATCAGTTCCTCACAATTTATCTTTTTGCTTCCATAGTAAAACACATTCTAAAATCTGAACAATTGAGTAAAAGAAACAAACAAACCAACAAAAGCTTTAGAAACACGATCCATGACATTGAGGACCATCTCAGCAGCTCTAAGCTTACTTAAAATGAGGTTACTTGATATCAGTACTTTTAGGTTTGAAGCTAAAAGTATTTCATTAAGTGTTTTTAAACCCATGATGTTTGATCATCCAAAGAATCAATTATTGATGGTTTTTAATCCCACTTTTGGCTTGGACATCTCAGACACACATTGTTTTTATTTATATTTTATTTTAAGTTTTATTTAGCTCTTCTCTTTCTCTCTTTCACTTATATAAACATGAATATGCTCAGCAGGCAGGTGGTTATATTTGCCAAGCCTCCCCACAGTCTTTTACAAATAAATAAATAAATAGCTTATGTGATGGAAAAATAAAGTGTATAAATTAATTAAATTCAATACTTTCCTTCTACAAAATGTTCTTTCCTGCCTACTTTTTGGCTACATTCTTTGTTGGAACAGTGAGGTGTAAATGATATGCACACCTCATAAATGGCATAATTAACAGACTTCTAGGCATTCTACAGAACAAGGCCTCCTGTTAAGGCTGAAGAAACCAGATTAGATACTTCATGACCTGAACGCACATGGGCAGACCTGCGGCTTCAATTCACTACAACTCCCTGCGAAGCCGTCATAGAGTGCCATCTTCTACAAAGAAGCACGCGTAATAGCCACTTTCTAACTCACTTGCAGCTATTTCAGCTGTAGCGTTATTTCCAATTCAGGAAATGTTTTCCAATGCAAGAGAAAAAAAGAGATATATTTTTAACAACTCTGCAAAAAGAAACCTTGCTTTTAAACTTTGTTCTACTCCTGATGTCAAAGCAGATTGCCCAACTAATTAGGGCCCTAAGTTCTCAGTTCAGATACTGGAATTTTCTTGAAGCCTTTGTCTTGACCTTGTTTACAGTCAGCCCAATGTATGAAGATACTCCAATTATCAACTACGATAGCTCCCAGATTAATTTCTTTTTCTGATTCAAATGGTCTTTCTTTAAAATTATGTGTAATTAGTAACCCACGGAGGATGAGATTTGGGAGTCGGTGAGTTAAGTACAGGGGTTTGAAACCTAGATGCTGTGTAACTTTAGGCAAGTTACTTAATGTCTCTGGGGCACATTGCCGGAGAAAATACAGCATGTCTATTTAATGCAAATTTTAAATAAACAATGAATATTTTTAGTATATGTATATCCCATGCCGTATTTGGCCACCCTCAATCTGGCAATCCTGTGGGCCCCAGTTTTCTGGCATATACAGTAAGTATAATATTGGGGAGTTATAAGGATTGAATACATCAATCCAGTTGAAGCATTTATTATGTTGCTTGACACATGATGAGTTCTCACTAACTTTTGTATTGCTGTTGTTACCTTTTCTCCAGGAAATAAAGAAAAGCAACACAAGAATATCTGGACAGAGTTCACTACACACTGGGCAAAAAGGGACTCAGACATTGTGGGAGACATACTCATCTATCAATGCAGACTGTATTAGGTGAAGACATGTCCCAGGGCCCACACGTTCTCATTTAGTTGAGTAATCCCTCATGCTCCAGTTGTTTTACGGAGCAAGAAGCTGAGACTCTGGGAAGTAACTGGCTATAAGATTCATGGAATGTAGTTGCTGAAGCTGAGATTTGTTTTGTGAGATTCCAACACACAGGCTTTTTTCTCTACTCTTATCACTGTCCCAAAACAAAATAAAAATTTAGTGTTACTGAAAAAAGACTAAAAAATCTTTGAATTTAAAAAGTAATATAAATCCCTATTTAGTGCATATCAATATGATAAATATAACTAGAAATCATTATGTAACACCACAAAAAGGTACAAAGCACCATCGCCATAATTTGTGACTTATCTCACAACGACACCATAGGGATGGCATGTCTAGTTACCCTCTTTTCACAAAAAAGGCAATCAAACTCAGCAACTAGATAGCTTCACTATCAGCATGTAGTGTATGTGTTAAAGCCAGGACAAAAACCCAGGTGGGTTTTAAAACAGGTCTGCTAGGTCTGCCATTAGCAAAATTCCATAGATTGAGAGTCTTAAAGAACAGAAATTTATTTTCTCACAGCTCCGGAGGCTGCAAGTCCAAGACCAAGGTAATAGCAGGTCTCATTTCTTCTGAGGCTTCTCTACTTGGCTTGCAGGTGGCTGCCACTTAGTTGTGTCTTCAAATGGCCTTTTCTTGGTGTGTATGCATCCCTAGTGCCTCTTCCTCCTCTTTTAAAGACACCAGCCATATTTGACTAGGGCCCACCCTTATAACCCTATCTGACCTTTATTATTTCCTTAATGATATTCTTTCCAAATATAGTCACATGGATTGAACCTTCAATGTATGAATTTGGGAAGACCATAATTCAGCCATTAACACAGGCTTTCTCGTTTGTGGGCCTACCTGTATTGTTAATCATGCTGCTTTTTGGAGAGTACTTAAACTACAATCTTGCTGTCTTTTTTATGGTGAAAGAAATATGTAAAATGTAATAATGGATACATTATAAAGATTATTAACTCTTTGAATAAGTATAAGAATCTTTAAAATTTAATAACTTACACATAGGTACTTGAGATTTGGTTCACTGTAATACTAAAAGAATATCTTGGACTAAGAAAAACAATACTTCTGAAAGGAAACTCTCATCATAGTTGCTGTAATTAATAACTAACCTCGATTGTGAAGAAGTATTAGGAATGTAAAATGCATTCCATACATGGACAGAAAAGAGACAAAAATGAGGTATGCACTCTTACCCAAACACCTCCAAGTTTGAAACTTGCTAAAGTATAGAAAGTATAGGCCACACTTTATGTCCAAACCAACCTCCTGATACACCTACAAATGCCAAACTAGATTCATAGCTGCTTATGCCGAGTGAGGCAATGATTGATACCATTTACTCTACAGTTCACCCCTGGAATCAGGTGAATTCTGTGACACAGTCTGATTTGTTTGCATTTAGCAAGTGCGGACCAAGTATGGGAAGCTATTATGGTGGCAGCTGGAAGAAAAATCTGTATGAAAGATGTAACGAAATCTTTCAACACTTAGCAAATGTAGGTAGAGAGCATTTAATATGGACACCACTATAAATGATTTGAGCTTCAATATTGGTTTTTAAAAACACAGTCTGCACAGTGGTATTTTTATAGTCAGTGTCAAGCACAGTCATTTTTAGTTACAGCTTGCATAACAGTTCAAGATAAATCAAAGTGAACTGTTCCAAAGGAAAAGAAAATAGCACAGATTTGCTAATACTGTAATCATTGCTTTGGCCAAAGGCTACTTTGCACTATGTCTACATAACACTCATTCAACAAATATTTATTAAGTGTTGATTATTTGCCAACTACTGTTCTAGGTGCTAGAAATATATCAATGACTATTGCACAGTCCTGGCATGCAATATGCCTATAGCATCTCCTGGGGATGGAAGCAATGGCAGTGTAGGAAGTCAACTTCTAAGTGACACCAGAACTGTGTGCTCTGGGTGGTGGAGAAGGGGGCAGCACCTACACGCTTCATCGCTGAGAGAAATCAGGGTTACTGGGAGACAGAGGGTGACGTCTAGACTCAGATCAAGGGCCAGGAAAGAGTACATTGAACAAGGAGTTGGCAGAAGGAAGCTTCTGAGACAAGGGCTAAGTATGCTTATTGTACTGAAGGGCAAAGTAAGCACAGCATGGGAAGCCACTGAGCGTGATTAGAAAAAAAAAAGAGGGGAAAGCAGCGAGTGATAAGAGATAAAGCTGGAAAATTTATCAAGGGGATATGCACACAATGGAGATAAGTTTGTATTACATTCCAATTCTCTCTGGTGTACTGCGCAGAAAATGGAGATAGTGGGAAGACCAGATAAGGGCTGATGTAGTAATGGAGGCATACAATTATGATAACCTGACCACAAGTATGAGGTAGACCAATTTGACATGTTTTAAAAGGATGACCTTGACAAAATTAGTGACTGGCTGGATGTGGGAAGTGAAGGAAAGGAAGAAATGAACATGGTTCCCCTATTTCCAAATTAGGCAACTTCTGGCCATGGTGCTATTAGCTAAGAACAGGAAGTAGGTTGGAGGAAAAATGGTCAGTGGTACATGTGTAATATGCTTTCATTTTACTTATTCAGACAGTCTTTACTAAACTCCTACTCTGTGCCTAGGAAACACTGACGATTGTGGTAAACACTGACTGTAGTGGTGAATAATACAGGTAAATCCCTGGAGCTCACATTCTGTCGATGTCCATAACTACGGGGAAAACTCTAGGAAGCAAGGGGCTCACTGTAGAGGTTTGATGGGTATCAGCATTTGCGAGATATTTGACACCATCTGAGATGATCATTTGAAGAAAATGTGGAGCAAAAGAAGAAAAAAGATTAAACATTTTTGAGGGACACCACATATGACAAACAAATGCACAATAAGGAGCCTTTAGTGAAAAGCTAAAAGAATTAGCCAGGACATAGGAGAAAGACAAGAGAACATTGGCTGCATGTTAGACATCCCCTATTTGCTTGGATCTCTGCAGAGCGTCAGTTCAGGTTACTATGGTGCAAGAGCTTATTGGTTCTGAAATATTGGGTGCCTACTCCCTTTAAATTAAACTTAACAAATAAGTCTACATTTAACACCGGGTGACAGAATCCGTACTTCAGTGAGTCCTATGTGTGATTATATAATACAAGAAAATAATTACAAAAAGAAGTCCAAATAACTAATAATTTATTTAACATTTCATTATGTTTTAGGTTTTTTCCTCATTTGCTTCTAGCTCAAAGGTTTCTGATAGAAATTCTTCCAATGTTTTATAATAATTAAGTGCTACATGCCAGATAATAAGTGCCCTGCAAGAGTTAACTTACGTCAGGCATCACAACAATCTTTTGAGATTTTAGTTTAGGAAAGTGAGGTTTGTGGAAGTGGAGTGACTTGCCTGTTGTCACATAAAAACCACGTTGGTGAAGGCAGCATTTGAACCCAGATATGCCTCACTCCAAACAGGAGCTGCAAGTGAATTTGTTCTGTGACAACATCTCCATAAAGATTAAAGAGCCTTGGGGTTCACTTTTCAATGGGGACAGATCTGTATCATGTTCAAAATCAATTTCAATCTTGTTATGAAACCAAAGAATATATTGTTACATTTCATTCATTAAAATTACATAATGCCCTCATCTGGATAAACAGATAACCTCCATAAAAAAGAAAACAACTTAACATGGTCTTTTTCTCTTATGAATTTTTTAAAGAGCTAATTTATTCATGAGCAAAAATGAATAAAAGCGTCTCCTCATCAGTAAGGTTGTGTTAACATGAATCCCTTTTTGCCTGATGGAGCTCATGTCCACAGGGAATATTTTCCTTTCACATGCAAGTGCTAATCATGGAAAAATTACCTGTTAAAAAATGGTCATTGGTCACCAGGTATTAGTTCCTTTTATGGGTAATACCAGTACTTTCTTTGCTTCCCTTAAATCATTTAGATTTCTCTTTCAGAGTCTTAATTATCTGATTTCCCTCTCTAGAGGAATGACCCCTAATTAAAGTTCCTCCTAGAAAATGCTAGTTGTTGGCATTTGTTATGGATTTAATTGTGTCTGCCCACAATAAGATATGCTGAAGTCCTCACCCCTACCACCTCAAAGTGTGGCCTTATTTTGAAATTTGGTTGATGCAGATGTGAATAGCCAAGTGAAAATGAGGCCATACTGGAGTGGTGTGGACTCCTAATCTGATATTACTGGTGTCCTGGCAAGTAGACAGCCCTGTGGAGACACAGGGAGAATGCACCATGTGAGAAGGCACGGGGAATTTGGCAGCTGCCCATCAAGGAACTCCAGGATTGCCAGACAACAACCAGAACCTAAGAGAAAGGCAGGGAACAGATTCTTTCCTAGATCCTTCAGAGGGAACATGGTCCTGCTGACACTTTAATTGTGGAATTCTACCCTCCAGAACTGTAAGATAATAAACTTCTGTTGTTTAAACACACCCAGTTTGTGGTACTTTGTGATGAGTGCCCTAGGAAATGAAAGCATCATTTTTGTTTGTTTTACTGTGCATCCCATCACAGTCAATGTTGCACCATGAACAACTCTCGGAGCCTTTAAAATTAATAGAGTCATAAAAAATGATGAGAGGTAGAAGGGGCACTTTAGGTCATGTAGTTCAATCTCTCTTCCCTGAAGTATTTCTTTTGGAAGCATACTTGTCAGATAATCATATGGTATCTGCTTAAATTACTGATAACTCAATATGCTGGATAAGCATGATAAGGAGACCAGGAGATATTAACCATTTCCTGTCCTTGAAGAATTTATAGTTTATATTGAAAAATATTTATACATTTAGAAAATCATGATAGATAGAAATAGGATTTTCCAGGATGCATATGTCAGAAAACCCAACTCTGGCTTAAGGAAAAAGAAAAGATAAGTAACTCACATAACAAATTAGTCTATGAATGAATCCAATTTGAAAGCAGCTTGATGAAGAACTCAAAAATGTATCACTACAGTGAATCTCTCATCTCTCTTTACTGAAGTTTGGCTCCAACCACAGGCTTAATCTCCTCGTCATAGAAACCACCGATTAAACAATGTCAGGCATTACAGTGCCAACCAAATAAGAAAGGGAGATGTGGGTGTTCCTGATGGTATAAGGGGGGGGCATTATGGTTGGGGAGGCAGCCAACCAAAACCTACTAGACAAAAACAAATTCTATCATGCTATATAGGTATATATATGTAAGAGGACCGCATTTATTCCTGGGTTCCTCGAAAAAGTATCATAAGGAAAGAACATTTTTTGCCCAGGTCTGAAATGATTGGGAGAAAGAAAATATACAGCCATATAAAATGACTAGAGGGTTAAAAATCAATGCAAAGAAGCCTAAATGAGGGTATAACTTTAGTGTGTGGTGATAAGAAAATAATTGGAAAGAGAGGTGTGGTTTGGGTTGTAAAGCCAGAAATGTCACAGGAAGGCATGTTACCTTTACATCAGAGCCAAGAAGACTTGACCAGGAGTGGCTAAGATGTGTTTTAGAAGAGTGACTTTAAATGATAGCTTAAGGAGGAGATGGATTAAAGATCACAACAATAGTCTAAAATAAAATCTGAAGATCTAAATTTGGACTAAGAAGCTGCAAAGTGAGAATACAACATTAATTTGGTAACCTACAGGATTTGGTGGCAGGTGAGGGGAAGAATGCTAAGAAGGTACTTCTGAAATTCCTTGAGTAATCACTGGAAGGAAGAACATGATGACTTCAACCAAGGCAAAGCTTATTCAAGAGGAAGAAGAGAAATGAGTTTTGGATACATTGATTTATTAATTTTATGTATTTAAATATACTCATTTAAAGATAGCTTTTAAAAATGTAGTTAGAAATATATTCTGAAATTACTGAAAAGTCAAGACATTAAAATGTTGGCGTTCTTTCACAGGCCAGCACTTAATGTTTAGTGAGAGCAATTCAAAAGGCAAACTTTATATGGATAGTTAATTCCTCTGCTGCCACAAACCATAAAAATCCTTCACTGAATTTATTTTATTGAAAATCTCTCTCAACTCAGTGTGTGTTCTACATTTTTGTCTTTTGTGTCGTTCTTTGTTTTTAGGCCCCCAAGCTCCTTGGGGTAAGGACTTTGTCATTAATTTAGCACAGCTGAATATATTATATGGTGCCATGTGTATTTATAGAAGTTTGCTAAGTAATGATGATTCAGATTTGGTAATCAGCACTTGCGATGATCATATGGTTATGCAGATCACCACTTACTATGCAAAAATCATTTCCTATAGGGGCAGATGTGCTGGTCTCCCTCTTAGTAAATTTTTAGAGCAGTACATTTCTTGCACTGTAAAATTCAGTTTAGGATCATGCCTTTGATTGTTTCTTATTGCCAAAGGGAATAAAAAATCCAGTACTTTTCTATGGTGCCAATTTACTGATGGTAAATAATGCTGATGGCTTCAGACGCAACTAATTCTAACAATTTAAATGATATAAAAATGCCTTTTATTCATCTAACAACATAGCAATTTCTTTTTTCCAAGTTAAAAATCAGTGGTTAAAACACTTTAAAATATTTAGAATATAGTCATACAAATGCAGTTCCTATACTGAGGCACGTTGAGATTCCATTTGAAATAGGAACAAAACATTTTTTATTAAATTTTTTGGAAGATAACAAATGCTTCCAGATTTCAAATTTAATGTCTCCCTAAAAGTAATAGAAGCATTTCATAATCTCTTTGATCTCCTTAAAAATTCAAAAAGCATCTGAGCTTTCATTTTGAAAATATTGCTTAAGACTCTGTGTTAAATTACTAATACTCTGTATAGATTGATACAAATCCAAGCTATTAAGAATGGAAGAGAGAAAGTAATAAAAGATAGAAAAGGAGAAGAATGAAGCTGAGAGAATTGAAATTTTCATTTCTGTAATGTTGAAATGCAACTATGACAAAGTAAATTACTTCAGAAAAAGCTTCATGTTCTAAAGCAATTTTCATGCTTAGATTTTCAGTATGCTCTGAAGTAAAATTTTACTATGATTCCATACCTGGCCTCTCAGAGATTTCTAATTAGTCCTCCTTGTTCATTATAATCATCAGCACTGGCAGATTGAAACCTTAGTGATATCTACTGATTTAAAGTTGATAGACAACACTAACCCTAATTTTAAAATCTAGCAAATAAGTGACAGCACATCATTCAGCCCCCAAAACGACCCCAATGACAACACAAATGTGTTCAAGTTTCCAATTATTTCTGGAGGGAACATAAAAATGAGTACAACAATGGAGAGTATTAACAGAAAGTATGATTATCCCATAGTAATAGCTGCTGCGAGCCCCAGACATGAATAAATCTGGGGTTTTATGGTTTTCCTCCCTCCCCATCCTGGGATGTGGTGGGTGTAGAGAAAGGCAGTAAACAAATGTTTGCTTGTATACATGTGTGTATTTAAATTTCTCTTTTTTAGGTTAATCTTTAGAATCAACTGGAGAAAAAACTGTAAAACATTCCTTTAATACTAGAGCGGTTTTCTTCCTTCCTTTGTTGTTACTGATACTGTTTTGTAAAGATTCATGTGAAGGAACAGCTTGCTATTTATGTGTTTTTGGAAAGCTTAGTTGGAAAATGTAGGTCTATCCATTGTTGATAGGGACAAGTGACTAAAAGGCAATGTAAAAACACAGAATACTTGTTTCCATGTGCCAGTGTTATATAGATTCTAAAGTAGATATACTCAGAAAAATGCAATTTGCTGGCATCCAGTGCCTTTCTTCTCACCTTCCCCCAAATGGATCAGATGGAAGATTATTTTAAAAAGGGACACATTTGAGATTCACAGATAAAACCAGACAACTTGTAGGTGGTCCCAAAGAGTAGGGTGAAGCATTAGAGCTAGACCACAAAATGCCAGAGAAGCTAGAATGTGATGCCTAAGCAAAGGGAAAGAAATGTGACAAGTTTCTGATCTTCTGTGCCTCCTTTTGAGGGTTCCATTCTGTTTACCAGACTATTTCCGCAGCACGGGGGAGGGGAAGTAGGACACATTTCTCATGTGTGTGCACTTTTCTAAAGAAAACTATGTAGGCAGCACCCATTGTGCCTGAGCAGATTTAAATGTGTGAATGCATCAAACACTTTTTTTCTTTAAATTCACAAGCATTATTAAATCAAAGCAGAAAAGTCCCAATCCATTCTCTGTAGTGGCTAGAATGCTGGCACACAATTGAATGGGAAAGAAGACCTTGCAAGTACTTCAGAGGTAAAAATCTGAAACACAGTGAGAAAGCATTAATGATTTATTCAAGTTCACAGATGAACCGTTTTAGAGAATTGTACGAAAGTCTTAACAACGATAGTTGGAAATATAAACACATCAGGGTCATTCGTTCCCTGCATTGTTTAAAAAGATATGATCCATAGCCTTTCAACTAGCTTACTTTGGAACAAACCCTCAAAAAGAATATTATATCAAAATATACTTTGTTACATTCTCAGAAATGTGAAATTGCAGTAGTTATTTGTACCAGTTAGCCTGCAGGGAATTAGAGGATCTTGGATTTTACACATTAGATTTTTTGCTCCTTATCATATAGAGGAGGTGGGAAGAGGTAGAACTATTCCAATTTAAAAATATCATTGTGTTTGTTTTGGTCCCCCCTCAATTTCCACTCATGGTTTACAATTCTTGGGTAAAATGCCTTTAAATTCCTCAGCACAATAAAGCCAAATCTTGTTGTTTATAAGCAATGCCCTCCCTCACCCTGCCTTCCATGTTATAGATCTCACTAAGCAAACACTTGTCAACTTTGTGACACTAAACAATTAATAGATTAATTGGCAGAAAATTGTCTCTGCTTATGTAATATATGCTTTTAACTCTATGCTTATTCATTTATCAATTATTGATTATTATCCCATATATATACATATATATGAAAGTGGTAAGGACTGAGGCAAACTGTGATGTGCATTCTCTCTTTAAAGGGGCCAATTTACCTGAACTCTTCTGCAATTATTGCCATTCCTTGATGCACGCTCAGAATTGCTCGGTGTTACAATTTTCAGAGGAGTGATATTTTTATTTTGTTTATTTTTATTAACTCTCATAATGTATAAGCAAAATACATATCTGGGGTCAACTTCCATTTGTTATCCCTTGTATACAGGTGAATCAGCAAATAAGAGTTCGTCAAGTTTTTAAACTTGAACTTGGTGATCACACCAGGATACCATGTCAGGGAAAGAGGACTCTCTATTAAACAAACAAACAAACAAACAAACTTATCTTCTTTTGCCCTTGATCCATTCATTCTCTCTGCATACCTTCTTCTCTCCTTGTTTCTTCCTGTAGCTTCCATTCTGCCTTTTTAGTTTCTCATTCTACCACTTGACTTTTCTCCTCATTTTCCTACATTCAACAAATACGGACCATAGCTCTACTCCCAAGCCTGTGCTGTTAAAAAGCTTTCTTTCCCATCTTTTCCATCAATTATCCTCTCTTCTTTCTGCAGCCTCAATCTTTTCCTAACTAGAACTTCCAATTGCTCAAAAAAAGTTTTCCTCTATACGGTACCAATCTCCCTTCCATCTCTTCTTTCCCTTTGAACTCAGATTCTTTCTTAACACCAAATTTCTTCGAAGCATAGTCCAAATTCACTGCTTTTATTTCTATATTATTCATTCACTTAATCCTTAATTGAAACAAATTCAGTCTTTGAAATTACTCTCCCAAAGTTTTGTCTCTCTTTTTCCTCTTCAAGTTCTTTACCTTTTATTTTGCCTATGGTAGCTAAGCCTTCCCTATTTTCCTTGAAATAGATTCTGCCTTCAATTTCTGTGATATTCCATTATCCTCCTATTTTTATTTAAATATAGTTTTGAAAATATTTGGTATAATTTTAGGACATTTAATGTTTTAAATTATAGAACTAACACATTACTTAAAAATAAAAAAATGCTTGAAATCTTTTCAACAAATAGTGCTGGGATAGCAGGAAACCCACGTGTTAGAGTGAATGACGTAGGTGCCCTGCACATCACACCACATACAAAAATTAGATCCAAATTAATAATGGGTTTAAAGCTAAGAACTAAAGTGATAAAACTCTTAGAAGAAACTATAGCTATACATCTTTGTGACCTTGAATTAAACAATGGTTTCTTGAATATAACACCAAAAGCACAGTGACAAAAGAAAAATATATAAATTAAGCATCATCAAAATTAAAAACTTTTGTGATTCAAAGGACAGCATTAACAAGTGAAAAAGCTCACAGAATCCAAGAAAATACTTTCAAATAGTCTATCTGATAAGGAACTTATATCCAGAATATGTAAGGAACCCTTAAAACTCAACAATAAAAAGACATAACCCAAATTTGAAATAGGCAATGAATTTGAATAATATTTCTCTAAATAAGATATACAAATGGCCAATAAGCAAAAGAAAAGATAATCAACATCATTAGTCAAAAGGGAAATGCAAACCAAAACCACAGTGATATACTACTCTATGCCAACAGGGGTGGCTAAATTAAAAAAAAAAAAAAAACAGACAAAAACAACTGTTGGCAAAGATGTAGAGAAATTGTAATCCTCATACACTGTTGGTGGAATTGCAAAATGGTGTAGCAATTTAAGAAAACAGTTTGGTAGTTGTTTGAAATGTTAAACATATAATTACTATGTGATTAAACTATTTTACTCTTGGGTATATACCCAGAAGAAATGGAAATATATGTTTATATAAAAACTTGCACACAAATATTCATGGAAACATTATTCTTAAGCTAAAAAAGTGGAAACAACTGATTTATGGATAAACAAAATATAATATATTCACATAATGAAATATTATTATTCATCAATCAAAAGGAATGAGTTACTTATGCTATACCATGTATGAAACTTGAAAATGTTATGCTAAGTTAAAGATGTCAGTCACAAAAGACCAAATATAGTCTGATTCATTTATATAAAATATCTGTAAGTGATATATTCAGCATTGCTCCACTATGAATAAAGTTGAGGAATAGTAGTTCCCAGGTGATGACAGGAATAATCAATAGGGAGTAACTTCTAATGGAATTTGTTCTGGAGTGCTGACAATGTTCTAAAATTAGATAGGGAGATGGCTGTAAGACCCTCTGAATACATACGAAAACCCATTGAACAATATATTTAAGAGTGAATTAGTTGGTATATGAATTATATATCAATAAAACTATTATAAATAAATACACAAAAATGCCAAAAAGAAGGTAAAATTTGTCTGTGAACTCAAGACCCAAAAATTACTCTAGAGTTAGAAAGATATATAGGATGGATTTTAGAGTTACTAAGACCTGAATTCAAACCCTGCCCTTTGCACTTACTAATGAATTCCTGGCTAAGTGATTTACCTTTTCTGACTTACTTTTTTTCATTTGCAGACAGATGCATTATTCTATGTTTACTGGGTAAACTGTTGTTACAAATAAACTCTAAGATATAACACATCAAGTATAACAAGGTTTTTTTGTTGTTTGTCTGTTTTTCATGTGATAGCCTGGGATATTTGGGTTCAGGTTGGTAGGTACTTCTCTTCTCAGTGCTCTGGCAACCAAGATTGGGACTGTTTCTAGATTTTAATTTTGATAAATTCTAAATCAGAGACTGGTAATTTTTTTCCTGTAATGGGCCACATAATAAATATTTTAGGCTTTGCAAGCCACAGGTCTCTGTTGCGACTCCACTGGGCTGTTGTAGTGCAAAGGGCCAGTAGGCAATATGTAAAGTGAATGGGTGTGGCTGAGTTACAATAAAGCCCTTTACAAAACAGGAATAAGGGCAGATTGGATCTATAAATCTTAGCTTGGCAATCTCAGCTCTAGAGCCTTGTAGTTCATTCACATCCAGCTCAAAAAACAAGAAAGAAGATGTAGAGGAAGTATACCTGCTTCTTCAATGCTCAGCCTTCAATGCTCACATTCTCTAAGTGAGAACAAGTCAATACCATAAAAGATCCCACCTACCTGCAGAGGGACTAGAAAATGCTGCTAAGCATCTGCTTCCTAGCTCCAACTCTACTTTGGAGGGGGAAAATGGATCAGGTGAAGAATTACTCATATTTAATGAGTATCTTATGTTGCTGCTGTAAGAATTGGTAATAGCATCTATAAAGTACCATGAATAGAAAAGCATTCAATATACTACAATTTTTATTACTCTGATCTTATATTTTTAACAAAAATTCTAGTCTTCAAAATTTCTTGTTGTCTTCTTGTTTTATTATGGTAATTATCCTCTGTTCTTAGGATGCGCTCTCTTCTGTGATTATCCACAGACTCTTTTTCTATTTCCATTCTTAATCCAATTTTAAAATCTCTTAACTCTCAGTTTCTAAAGATAGTAATGTGTTATGTGATATCCTAAGTTCAAAACTCCTGAATTGTTTTGGTTTACCCTTGTACAGTTATTGGCTGGCTAAATAAAGTCCACAATTTTTTTCTTTGTCAGTGTAGTTTGTATGCCTTTCTCTCTATTCCTGTGGCCATTTTTATTGCCCTGAGTATTCACTCCCTAGGTTGTTTGTAATAAAGTGCCACAAACTTGGTGGTTAAAAATAATAAAGTTATTGACCCACAGTTTTGGAGGCTAGAAGTCTGACGTCCAGGTGTTGTCAGGACTGTGCTCCTGCTGGAAGCTGCAGGAGAATCCTTTGTTGACTCTTCTACCTTCTGACTGCTGACAGCCTTTAGTGTTCTTTGGCTTGTAGACTTTGGCATCACTCTATCATCTGCTTTCATTTGCAGCATGTTGTTCTCCCAGTGTGTCTCTGTTCACATTACCATCTTCTTATAAGGACTTCATTACACTGGAGTAGGAGCCCACTCTACTCCAGTAAAACCTCATTTTAATTAATTATATTTGCAATGACCCTGTTTTCAAATAAGCTCACATTTTGATGTGGGAGTTAGGACTTTAATACACCTCCCTTTGGGGGAACACAATTCAACCCATAACACCATGGTTGAAGCTTTTATTGATTATTTACTGGATCACTACAGTCACTTTTTCTTATTTAATAATCCAGTAATGTTTTTTTAATATATCTTTTAAGGTCAGAAAACTCCTCTAATGTGCCATGAGTATGGTGTACTGGGCTTTGAATTAGAAGCTGAAGAGCCTTCAGTAAATAATTTAATGCCCTAGGTAGCTCCTCTGTTAATTAGAAATAATAATATCTACAACACATTGTCATGAGGATTAAATTAGGTTATGCATGGAACCATACCTATTGTACATAGTACCTGATAGGTGGTCAAAGTTTTCCTCAATAAATAGCATTTGAATTTATAAGCTTAATTACACCATTCTGCTACTCAAAAATGTTAATAACATGAACTTGTTTTTCTTTGAATGTCTCGTGGAGATGAGCACTAACTTGTTCTTAAGAGACATTCAATAACCATCTAGTTTACAATTTTTAAAAGGCAAGGCATTTGATAAAACATTATTAGTCTTCAAAATAACACAACTCTAAATAATGAAAGAAACATAGAGGAAATTATGTCAAAAGGTAAATAAGAAAATAAGAATAAAGGAAAAGGTTAAGTTCACCAGTATTCTCTTTCATTTTTTGAGACATACCAAAGATGTTTAGCTTACCAAATTAATTTGTACAGTATTTCAAAGTTGGGTGTTGAACATAAAAATTCTACAAGCAAAAAGTTCATTTAAATAACAACATGCCTCTGAGGAATCTCAGCATTTTCTTGTTTTTAACCCAACAGCAATCTACTTTCAGTCATACTTCACACATAATACCAGTTCTTCAACATGCTTTTCTCAGAAAAATTGCATGGAAGGCTAAATAGTGTTAGTCTCATTCTTTTTGTCTTCTAATGCGTGATAATCTGAAATTGAATTACTAAATTTCAGAGCTGAACAAAGACTTAGAGATCACTCAATATCCTTTCATAGATAAGAAAATATTATCTGGAATAATTATGTGATGGAGACCATACTGCTACTTAGTGCCCAAACGGAGAGGTAAAACCAGGACACTTTTCAAATGCTCCTTCTCCTTCCCCATGCATCCTCGTGGTTAAATAGGAGATGATGAAGAGAGAATTCACAGACAATCCCTGGCAAGGAGATTATAGAGTGCTTATTTTGCAAACAGAGTCATCCTGTATACGGGACATTAATATTTCTTCAAATATTGCTTGCAAAGTAGGAAATTTGAACATATATTAAAGCTGTCATTAAAATCATTAAATAGCCAATTCAGGAGGAAATTGTTGGAAAAAGAAGTTTTAGAATCTCTTTTATTCATACTCTATATGTAGTGTTTCTCAAATTTTACTTTGCATGTAAATCACCTGGGAGGAGTTGTTAATGGAGATTGTGATTCAGTAGATCCAGGACTAGGGCCTGAGATTCTGCATTTCTAACAAGCTTTTAGGTGATGGTATCTATGATCTATAGACACACTTTGCATAACAAGGTCAAGAATGCAGGGGGATTGTGATCTCTCTGGTGTCTGGGGAGTGCTCAGCCTGATCCATAGTCACCACACTGGCCTCTCAGTGACCATAGTACTCGAAATCTCAAACACTGTTTTGGCCTGTAGCTCTATTCTATTTTAATATTATATCCAATTTTTCTCTATACAGATAGAAAAACTTTTTGAGGGAAGGGATCATGACTCATATTTCTTGACTCTCTAGTGCCCAGCAAATATTAGTCATTTAGAAATGTTTATGATTGATTATAATGTTCAGGGGAAAACATCTTTGGAAGAAAACCTGTACTCAAAGAGGGAAGCACTTTTTGAATGCTGCATCTTGGCCAAAATTTGAATTGTTTTGTAAGCTAACCATGTACCTATATCTGCTATGAAATTAGAATGATGTAATATTGCAAAATATGTGATTTGGCTCATCATATTAATCTGTGGCATAGTGGTGTGTTACTTATTTTGAAATAGAAATATTTAGTGATTCTACTTCTGTCTGAAACTGGAAATAGTAAATCATGATTGATTATGCAATAAAATCCTTTGTACATGACATTAATTTTTATAGAAAAATTCAAGTAAATGAGTATTCTTTTATAACAATTCATAATATTTTGGAAATTTATATTGAAAAATAAAAACAAATATTTAAAAATAATTTAATATATTTAAATACTAATACAAAATATTCATTGATAATATGCACTAATTTTAGAATAAACAAGGACTTCTTTTTTTGCCATAAAAACAATGAAATCTTACCATTTTCAACAATATGGATGAACTTAGAAGGTCTTAGTCTAAGTAAAATAATTCATAAAGAAAATAATACCATATGATTTCACTTATATGTGGACTCTAAGGAACAATATAGGTGAACAAACAAAATAGAAACAGACTCATAGACACAGAAAACAGATTGGTAGTTGCCAGATGGGAGGAAGTTTAGGGGACTGGGTGAAAAAGGTGAAGGAATTAAGAAGTACAAGTTGGCAGTTACAAAGTAGTCACGGGGATGTAAAGTACAGCATAGGGAACACAGTCAATGATATTGTGATAAGTATGCACGGTGCTAGGTGGGTACTAGACTTTGCAGGGGGGCTCACTTTGTAAATTATATAAATATCTAACCACTATGCTGTACACCTACAGCTAATATAAAATAATACTGAATATCAACTACAATTGAAAAAATTAAATAAAAAATAGAAAGGAGATATAATAAATCAGGAATAGATGCCAAGAGTGGAGGGTAGAGATTAGTTTCTCAAGTGATCATTCCATAAACACGTATTTTTACATTATATGAATTTTGCTATTTACTAATCTTCCAACATGGAGGAAGAATATGTGCCTATCAAGGACCCTCTATATTGCATACATACTGAATATTTGTGATTTATTAGTTCCAAAAGAAAACATGTAGCCATATTTACTGAGCATCAACAAAGAAGAGTATAGAAATCAACAATCCAACCTGCCCATTTGCATTTGCATTTGCATTACAGAAAAGATGACAAAAATGCTCTATTTTTACCATTCACAGGAGCGGAATGAATGAGAGGTGCTCCCTAGGATAGTGGGTCATCTGAGCACCAAGAAAGGATGCAAGGTCACTGGAAATAGTTCTGTCCTTGGCATTTTTCTCTGGCACGAGAAATGACATGTATAATGATATTGGATGACACAATCATACTCAGTTTATAGAAGAAGCACATTATACCTGTCTCTTTTTGGGGTGATTTTCCCATTTTTTTCTAGTTCCAATTTGAAATGCTACGTTGGTGATCCCATTTACAAATGAGTCATGCTATAGCATTTCTTTTGTATGCTGTGATTAGGGAGCTGTGCTGATGAAGACAATGGAGAATGATTGGCTTTTTTCATATACATTGAGGACTAAATCTGTGAAAGGAGATGAACCTCAAAGACAATACATTGTTTTTCAAACAGATGAACCTCAAAAACGATATATCGTTTTTCAAAGGTGTTGATCAAAAAGATGAATGTCAGTGGTGACAGGTATACAGCAGGGACTTTCAGCCAGTGGCATCATAAAGTAAAAGTCCTTGATCATAAAGTAAAAAGCACTTGGTACAGACTAAGGAACACCAGATCCTGACAACTAACTTTACATATAACTAGACAGAGTGTGAGATAAAGGTCAAAATGTTACATCAAAAGCAAAGAATCTCTACAGAATGGTGACTAAGACAACAAGTTAACTACTGAGACTCGGGATAAAAGATCGCTGGAAATATTCCCCTAGCATGCCTAGCAACATGTCTTGCTTTTGCTTGACTGTTTACTCTCTCTTGCCTTTCTATGAGCAGGAGAACCACACAGGGTGAGTGGCCTTCAGGAAGGAAGGGGTTGGTGTTGGAGGGAATGGGATGTGACAACTAGTTAGTGAAAACACTGAACTGTGAAAACAAAGTCAACTCTATCTCAGACTTGTGTGATCCTATGAGGCAGAATAGAAATGTTCCTCTCCCCGTCTCCCTCAAGATTATCTTTACTCTCTTGAGAATTATTAAGGGAGGCTGAGCACAAGACAGAAAAGCCAGCAGGGAGGATGTCTGTATTTTATTCTTATTCAAGTGTCTTTTCCCAGTAGCATCAATTGGGATTATACACTCCATCCCAAGTATACTTAATTTTAGG